>JBCFYV010006058.1:0-12865 GCA_039000515.1 Timema cristinae
ATAATATCCGTGTTTTATTATACGCTACCACCAGGGAACAGAGCTTGAACCGGGGGTTACCCCCGCGGGGAAAGAAAATGGTTACAAACTTGTTCAAGGTCATAAGGTGGTCAACGGTTTTCATATGAAGGAACTTTTTGAAAATATAGACAGTTTTAGATGTTGCAGGTGGAAGGGCTTCCTTTGATAATTTAATCATACAATATCCGTGTTTTATTCACTCTCGATAATCGATAATTCACACCAATTATCCATTATTGAAAATCGATTCGATCACTTCATTTCACCCTTCCACGGACTATATGTTCACGATGTTTACAATGCCGGGGAGCGAGTACAAACTTGTTCAACGGGTTTCGTTATGAAGGGAGGTCTCAGTTCAAATCTCTCCCCCAGCACACAACAATAATCAAAAGGTGCGACTCAGTTAAGCTACTATAGAGTATAGTTTTTTTTTTTTTGCCCTTCCTACAGAAAATGGTCTATAGTTTTTTCATACCTTAATATTAACCTTCCACGGACTATATGTTCACTTGTTATTGTGGAACAAGGATGTTTACGAGTTTCCTCACGTCAACATCATGTTCAAGGTTAAATTGGAGCGACGGGTCCAGATAGGTAGTAATTTGTCCTAATTTTCTGCCAATACTATCGAAAATAACGCTTTGAAATGTTAGATCAAGCAAGATAATTTGAAGTAGTTTTAGTTTTTAATACAATATTTATTATAATACCTGTAGTTGAGAACAAATAAACTATTATGGTATTAGTTAAAGCAGAATTAATCTTGTGAGGGGGGCTTTAGCCAAGTAGGGACTTAAATATATAATTTTTAGTCTTGTTTGAAAAAAATTACTAATTTAAAGGGTTAATGTGAAAAACAAGGTTAATATTTAACAAAAGTAAATCAGTTTATAATGTTTCCGGTAAAAGTCCTAAAGTTACCTTTTATGTTTCCTCTCCAGGCGAATGTCGATGGACTTCCTTTAAATAGTCCAAATACTGTGTATCTTAGTTTAAATTGTGGATAAACTAATGGGTTTTTGTTAATGTGTTCAGATCTGGCCCAATACACGCAAACATTTACCTAAAACATAGTGACCTGGTGGTCAGGGGTAAAGTGTCGGACTTCTGCGTTGTTGGTCCGGGTTCAATCCCCGGTCACGGCACAGATTTAATCTGATTGCCAAATCCTCCCTTTACATCTGACAAGAAGTGTGTTACTCACAACTTGTGAATGTGGGGAATGCCAGATCTCCACCGTGGTTCGGATTCCACGTTAAACTGTAGGTCCTCCAATTCATCTCACAATCACCCTACCATTACACATTAGCATAAAGTGCGTATACCCGAACGGGTAAGTAGTAAGATGGAGTGTTTATTAATAATAATAATATAATAATAATAAAATAATAACTAAAACACATTTTATGTCTATAAACCAATAAATTTAAATGGACATGTCGGTGAAAGAGGCATCATTTTCAAGTTTTACACTCTTGTCTTCATCTTTTAAAATAACCTACCTTTTTATAAATACTTTCATATTAAATCATGAAATTTCTTTTGCAGTTTATTAAAAGTTATAAAATCGTACATCATTATATTTAAAAAGTAATAATTTTATTAATTTTATTCACTTTCACCACAATATTTGTGAATAGTTTTTTCACTTGTGGGCATAAATTTAGGTACATCTTTGATGTCTGGTCAATCGTTTTAAATCTTAATTTTAATCTTTAAAATTGGATTTTACATTTAGTCTATAAAGATTCCTTAACTCACTAACTAGAAATAAAACATAACAGTCACTCAGACCGGTGAAAGACACTGTGGATTAGAATGCAAGTAAATAGAATCAATACAAGTTTGGAAATTAATATTCTTGGTTCACCAAATTAAATTCAGTTAAAAAACTAGAAAGGATAAGAATTACAATTCATTAAACTTATTTGAATTAAATATTGTAATTCATTGTAACATTAAAAGGGGGTAACTATATGGGGGCATTGTAATGTATAATCTCCTAAATGTATTGATTGATACAGTAATAGAAAATTGAATTCAACCAAATTTTAATATAAAATTACTTCTGTTAGCTTCAAGGTGAATTGTTTAATATACGATAACTTATACATTTGTGTAAAAATACGATTTGTTAGGAACTGCGCGTAAACATTTTTTTAAAGTGAGAAATTGCCTCTATTAACATCTAAACATTCTCTAAATAAATTCTCGAGACACTCAATGTTCTAATATGTGCTGGGCTCTTACGAAACCTCGCTAATAATTTCATCAACATTTTCACACTGGTAACAACCAAATACGTTCCTGAACTTCTGTTGGTATCCTGCAAGTCAATTTTAAATTTACTTAATTTTCTCTAAAGTTTGTATTGTCTTTAAACGCAAGAACAAAGACTCGCACTGATTGTAAATTTTTGTTCACTTTAAATAAATTAATTTTAATCTATTTTCTTTACGTTATAATTATTTATTTATGCTGGTTCCATAAAGTGTAAAACTTTTACTTAAAGTTTCAGCATTAGATTTTTAATTTTATAGTTACATCAAAGGATAATTTCTAAATAAACTCATTGAGTTTAATCCAATTCTTATTTAACGATAAACTAAAAAGCTATTAGGCAAATTCATAAATTTACATAATTTCAACAAAAATAAAACACATCTACATATTAAATGGGCAGACTTAAATATCATAAATCAATAATAACTGAATGAGGATTTTATACTGGCTTCCATATTTTCATATTTTAATCTACACAAAAGAGATCAATGATTTATCTACAACAATAGAGATCAATGAACATTTTCTTAAAAATAAATCCAGATCAAACAAAATCCGGGCAGATCTATGTCAAGTCTGGACTTTTTGCAGTTTATTTTTCCCGTGGTGTCTGTGATTGTAGTTATAGCCTACTTGATCTAAAAGATGGCAACTCATAGGAAACTTGAATCATCAGTCAACACTCCTTGGTTTATCTTTAGTTTGAAGATTTTATTAAATCATTTCGCCGGGCCATTTAAACAATTTACAACGTCAAGATTAAAACATGTTTTCCGTTGTTCAAAAAAAAAATTTCCCATGGCCCAATTCGGGAAAAATTGTGGTTAGTACTAATTTAGTGTCTTACGTGGAGGAAAAATTAAAAACATCAAAATAGTTAAAAAAAACATATTAAAAATAATAAACACATTACATAACTTGTATAGATAATTGTAGAGCACCTCCACACTACAACCGGACTCTCACGAAAAATATTAGGAAATAATAGCGTTTAGACAGACGTAAATCATTTATTGCGTTATGATGGATTCGGAGATTTAAAAAAAAAACCAAACAAACGATAGCTAATAATACAACACATAACCCCCATCCATACAAAAAAAAAAAGCATCTTATAAAATGAATAGCTTAAAAACACTTCAAAAAATTGAACTGATAACCCTTAAAAAATAACTAAAACTACAAAAACTAGAATGGTTATTATTTAATTAACAAATCAAACATAAGTTATTTATAATAGCTAGATGTATACCTAAATAGCACATGCATACGTTCAAATTACTAAGGTAATTAACGGGTAGTGAGGCCTAGCTAAGGGAGTTTTGAAATAAAATGATAAATACTGCGGATATTAATAATTGTTACTGTCAATCAGCCTCACGGTACCATGGGAACAAACTATAAACTTAAAACGGCAATTTTTTTTTTAACATAAACAAAAACAAAATAAAACCATTTTATAAACATGCAAATAGGCCTTATTAAACTTTGGTAGAGTAAAAAGGGCCTATGACAAAAAACATAATAAAACATTCGAATTAGATGCTATTTTTTGTACTTGAGATCAAAATAAAAATAATCATAGGGATTTCACAATGAAATCTTTTTAAAAACACGACAGTTTTGTCTCGCCTAACAACCATCAGGGCACTCAAAGGCATAAAGCTCTTCTACTGGTAAAGCGACGTACTGTCTCATGATATCATTTGTCACAATTTGGTGCACTTTCTCTTATCAGCCACCCTATATACCTTATACCTCACATCCAGACAATACCAATCCATGTTTCATCTGTGACTATTTCAGCATCCTTTCTAAATGTCAGATTTTTCTTTTTTATCATTCTGGTAAAAAAAGTTTTTTTTTTGACTGACGTTCCACTGTAAATTATGGATTTTTTTTTCGATTTTTGGGCTCTTTTTGCCCTTCAGTAAACTACCCTTAATTTTTGGGCTAGAAACCCAATTCCAAAAACACATCGAAGGAACTTTATGAAAAACCCCCTAATACCAGTTTAGCCAGATCGGTAAAATAGTTTCAGCTCTAGCCTGAGGTAAAGATAGACAGACAGACAGTATCGCAAAAAATTACTTTTTTGGTTCAGGGGGTCATGAAACGTCGACCTTTTTTCAAAATCTTGAGTTAGTTTTTTGATGACCACAATACTTTTTCTCTACGAGGTGTCAAAGGAAAGAAAAAATGATGAGGGTAATAAGGCCTATGGTTTTATTTTGATAGGCCGCAGGCCCCCAAATTAAAATAAAAAAAAATCGTAAAAACAATTTTGACATAAACAACTAATTCAAACAACTAGAATCATAAAAAGCGTGAAAAAAAGAAAGCTAGAGTACACATTTACTTATTTTTACTGTAATATTATCAAAATTATGTAAAAATTGTTTCTGACGGATTTTTATTATCGGGGTGGTACGACCTCCTGCAGAAACTGAGACCCTGGGTGACAGTGAGCCGGGAACTGAGTGGCCGCTGCAGGAATAAGCTGGTCTGCACCTAAAAACACGTGACTTTGGAGCATTTGTGTGCGTGCGCGCGCGCATTTTAAATACGACTTTTGTTTTTGGTCTTACTAACCCAAAAGGCCTTATTACAAGCAGGTACCCTCAAATTTAATTGTTAAAAAATTTTGGTTTTTCATATGCTTTTAAATAAAGGGCGAAGCTCTTTTTTGGAGGGTAAAGGGGTATTTTGAACGATAAAAGGTAGAATTTAGAAGTGTTCCCCATTCGCGTGAAAAAAAGATGGGAAATAAATTTAGCAAATATCACTTTAAATACCCGAAAAAATTTCGAATTTGACCACCTCGCACCAGCAAATCACTTGAGACAAAAATGACCTTTTTTGACCACCAAACCCCCCAAAATTGCTAATGCCAAACTGTTAAAAAATAAATACACTGATATTAACTATCAACTTACACAGTGGGCACTAGGCTAAGGTTGCCTTGGCTGCTTTTGGTTTGCGGGGAAAGGGAAATTTTAAAGGGGTTTAAATTTTTCTGTGAGCAAAAAAGGGTGATTTTTTCTAAATGGTTTTTCCACCCTCCTTCAAGCTAATATGTGAGAATTACGTATAAAATAACTCCCTTCCATCCCAATCACCCTAGTTAAAAAAAGCGGTTTTGTTAAGGGTTAAAAAGAAACAAAAAATTATATATCCATTTACTATAGAAACTGGATTAGGTCAAAACTGAAAGCCAAAATATCTTTTAAAATAAAAGATAAAAAAATTTGTATTCATTCGAATCATGAGTCCTGGTATTGAATTTGTTTATCACGTACTCCCCAAATTTTACTCTTGAGTTGTTTTGCGTTAATCAAGTTGGCCCTTGTTATAAAAAACAATACCCCCAAAATTAAAAATTCTGAACGATAAATAAATTAGTGAAAAAAATATATTTTTTTAATTTTACGTACGCCCTCTAAGATATATTTTTCCCTACCAACTGGGTTGAATAAAACACGCCTAAAAACTACTTCAACATTCTTGCCAACACTTGGTTGTATTTTTTCTTATTAACATCAATAAAGGGGGGGTTATAACTAAAAAAAAAAGGCCTTCTGACAGGGGCTTTGACATAAAACAGTTTCTTTTTAAAAGTACTTTGGTTTAATTAAATGCCAAAAAAAATATGTTAAGTTTTGGCACTAAGACAACGTTTTTTCATCAAAACGGCTGTAATACTTTTGAAAATAATTTCTATAAAAAAGTTTTTTGTGTCTTAAAGAATGACACTTTCCCCCTTAACAAGAAATAATCAAAAATAGTAATAAAAAGGGGAGAAAAAACAACTAAGGAATAAATTCAAAACCCCCTTCAATTACCACAATTTGGGGTTTAAAACCCCCAAAAAATTTCTCTTTTTTTTGTATCCCATGAAAAAACGGGGGGAATGCCAAGTCTTCAAACTATCGATAGGGAATAACATCACGCATGGTATCACGTTGGGAAACCCCAAAGGCCCACCCTTTAAAAAACCTCCTCACCCGTTATTCTAGCAGGCCAAGGTATAAGATTTGGTTCCCGCCCCCTAAAAGCACATTTGCTTGTTTTATGATAACTGTTCCATCAATTTCGCCGTTCGACACGGCAAGTCACTTTGAGTATTTTAAGCATAACTTTTTGTTGAGTCTCCCGCAACACTCTGTTCGTCGTTAATATAAAATGACTGTTCCAAATCGAGTTTTTTAGCAGTTATGAAATTGGCATATTTACTGCTTTAAGCAGATTTTTGCGGGTTTGATATGGGCATATCAAACTAAAATTTTTTTTTAAAATTTTTTAAACCATCCTTTAAAATATTTCTTTACTTCAAGAATTTTGGGCCCGTTTTTTCGCAGGGGTAACCCACATCATAATTATATCAAATTACGCGTTCAATAGGGGGTATAAACCCTTTTTCAAAGTTCCCTTTTAAGCAGTTATTTTAGAAAAATTTTAAAAAAAAATTTTTATAAAAACGGGAACTTTTGATTTTTCTCTCCGCCTTTTGTTTTAAAATATAATTTCTCCACCCACCCCTTAAAAATTGTGCTCAAGTCGAATCTTAAAAAATTAGGCAAATTTCGGATTTTTGGCCTTTCTTTTGAAAACCATCCTTTAAAAAAATAAAATATCATAAACTTTCCCCAAACTTTGTATACTTTTTGTCATTACCATCCTTTTTAACTTGGGCCCAAAATTGTAACAGAAAATGGGGTCAAATTTTTGGCGTCATTCGTTTAACGCATTCGCCCCGTCTTGGTAGTTTGGTAGTTGCACGAGTGTTTTAAAAAACAATTTGAAAGGGAAAAAAAGGGTTAGAAAAAACATTTTGACTTTTTTTTATCACGTTCTTTATTAACAAAAAAAAAACTAAAATTTAAAAAAAGCAAAAAAAATTTAAAATTAAGGGAAAACAAAGGTATGCAGGGAAATTTCTCAACACTCTATTTTACCATAGGTTAAACTAGGCAGCTATTGGTAAATGATTTTTTTTAGACTGTTTCTTCAATGTAATCTTCTAAATCATTCTCAAACACTTTTAAAACGGTTTTTGCAAGAATTTCCTCGCATCAGGGGCGAACATCATAGCTGCTTTACTGTTTGGATCAATATTGTTGTACCTGTATAACAAAGTTGACTAGGTTTTCACTCTTCTTGTGGAGAAAAAATGTTCCCCGCAGAAGTAACTTTTTTCTTTTTTAGGCTGGAGACAGACGAAAAATGTACAGTTGATCTCACTCTGGATATTTCTGAAGGAAATAATAGCTTTTTAAATTTTGGGTTTATTTTAGGAAAGGAAGTAGTAAAAAAATCAATTTGCGTGGTAAAAATAACAACAAAAGCAGGGCTCACCCCAAACAATCTTTTTTCAAGAAATTTAAACAAGGTATTTTTACTTCACTTTAAGCTGGACAAAAAAAGAAGACTTTGAGTTAAAAAAACAATTGTCAGTATCCTGGGCCAAAAACACGATACAATCCAGCTCTTGCTTTTTCAATAGTTTTTGACCAAAGAAACAGTATCCATTAAATTCAAATTTATAAAGTATATGTTTTGATTCTCGACAGTAACTTAAGATGTCAAAGAGTTTTCTCTTGTTTTTTTTTTCGTTTTACCAGATAATTGCCGCCCCTTTTGGGTTTGGAAAGCTTGAATTTATTTTCGTTGTCAAAAAATTCCTAAGTGTTCTTCTTTTCATTTGGTTATTTATACATCTTGTTCGAATATTCACAAGCACTATGTACAAATTTTTTTTAAACCATAATGTTATTTTTATATATTAAAATATAAAATTAGCCTTTAACAAATCCTCAAAGGGGGGGTGGTACTCCTGTTGGAGTCAGAACTCATTGGGTTTTAGATGTGCTCACCCCGTGGGAACGCCCGACTCAGAAAGGGACAATACTGGGAGATGTTCCCTCTAGCAATAAAGAGCAGAATGACCCTTGGTGGCCCCCGGTTGGGTTTCCCAAAGGGGAGCTAACACCCTGTTGACGTCTCTGTGTGGGTGGGGGTGAATGGGGAAAGGGGGGGACCCCCACTACTTTTCCCCAAACTAGGGAGTTGAAGCTAGTCCTTCCAAAGAGGCCAGACCACCCCCCACAGAGTCCCCCTGACATCTTTAAACTCAAAGCCCTTTTTCAGGGTGATCCCCAAGTCAAGGAACTAGAACTCCTTCAAGGGCTCTTAGCTGGGTGACATATAAATGCCCCCCATCGTGACTCTTATGATAGAGTATTGACTCTCGTGGGGGAAAAATCTAGGTAAAAGACTGCTTCAGGGCGATTCCTAATTTTTTTCTTTAACTCCCCTTTTTATTATCACACACACTGAAGGCAAGCCAAATACTCACCCATGTAAGCCGGCAAGATGGAGAGGGGGTTTCCCCTGTTCACTGGACAGGGGTTGGTGGCAGGCATGGGGGCAAAGCTCCCTAAATTGCCTGCTGCGAATTTTTGTGTGTAGCTACGCTCGAAGGACACTGTCATGAGGTTGGAGGGAACCTCGCCAGAGGTTTTACTCCCAGACAAAGGATGCTGAGCCCTGACCCCCGGGAGATTAGTTTCACTTTTAAAAGATCTGACTTTTATAATTGTCAAACGAGTGACGCAACATTTTTTTCCCTTTAAACCCTTTAAATCGGTTGGGGGCTTTAAAAGTGTAAACATAGTTACATAAGTGACCACCAACAATGACGAAACACACACATTGATAAAAAAGGAAAATCCCCACACTAAAAAATTTAGAATACTTTTGACGCCAAAACCGATGGGGTCCAAATTTTAAATTTTTAGCAAACTTTAAATAACCTCTTTCCTAATTTTTTTAAAAAATTTCAAGTTGTTTTAGAGAAGGTTTTGGTTAAGCAAATTCAATCTTTTAGGGGTTTAAAATTCAAAATTTTAAAACGTTTACAATCTCAAATTGTTTATATGAGGGGGTTATTTTTATTTTTGGGCTAAAATTCATCGGTTTTCCAATTTTTTAAAATTAACCCCCTTTTCAAAATCCCAAAAAGTTTTTCTCTAAAAATTACCCATATGGTTTAAATTTAAAAACCACCCATATAAACAAAAGTAATTGGAGTTAAATCGTTTTTTTAGGATTAACCTTGGTTTTTCCTGTTAATTTTGTAGGGGTTCAGTTTTCTCGGACCCCTAGGGTAACCGGGTTCCAAAAGAAATTTTGGGAAAAAACCCCCCAAAAAACCCCCAACGGAGCTGGGGGCGGAAAGAAATTCACGGGCCAATTGGGGGGGCTCGGTCAAATTTTATGTTTGAAAAGGGCTTAATTTTTCCCGAAGTGTAACGGGAGGGGAGTGAAACTTTTTAAAATTTAGGGTCTAAATTTTGAATCTCTGATTTTTTTAAAAGGAAAATTTAAAATTTGAAATTCTTAAGTAAGGGTGACAGCATCGTATCTTGCAGCAATGTGCTTTAATAGTAAAGTGAGCGGTGGGGTAAGGCCTACACTCCTTCTTGCAATATATATACTAACTCATCCCGTTAGCTAAAGGTCCGTCAATATACAAATGTTAGAAATTAAACTGGAACCTGCTAAAAGTCGTATCGTAAATAACTAGAATTTCAATTTTCAATCCGGAGGAAGTAGCCTAAGCCCCTCGTAATAGAGTTTATTGGTTGGTGTTAACGCTGTCAAAGACTTCTTTTAATATATAGAGGAAGAGGGAGTTGCCTTGTTTATCTAGTACGAGTCTCATCGTTTACGATGTAGTCAAAATGATAAGTCTCATTCCTAAAATTTGTTTCTCTTGGTTTGACGACTAGTTTTTTATGACTCTTTCGTTACTGGAAGGGGAACTATATTATTCTGCGTTTACACTTCTTATAGCCTGGAGGGATGGTCATGCTGAACTCTTGTACTTACAGCTGTTTCAATTCTCGCACAGGATCAAAAATATTCGTATAATAAAACCTATTTCCAGGATAGCTTGAGGGAGAAGGTCTATCTAAACGAAGATAGGAAGAGGGGTGGATTATACCTATTGGGACGACTATAAAAAATTGGGCGATCGATTAAATTAATAATGTTTTTGGGACACATTAAAGAAAATTGGGAAAAAATACGCAAGGCCCGAATCATCATATAAAGTATTTACTCCGTCCAGATTTTAAACCATAACTAAGAAGGGTATCTCGCTCGGAATTCATCGTCTTTCAAGGCGACATTTCGCTATAAGAATGATACCCTATTTTAGATCTAATAATGGATACAATTACCCTCTTACAGTAATCGACGTGTATTCCAAGTGGGGTTGGGTTTACCTGTTAAGATAACGACGAGGAAGACCACCACCATTCTGCACGCTCTTAGAGAAGTGATCGCTAACAGTCTACCTATCGTACGTAAATGCAGACGGATAACATACAGAATTTACCCAATGTTGATTTGAAACTCCCATGACAAGGAAAAGGATAAATCATTATTCAACGACAGTTCCGTTAAGGCCAACTTCGTTGAACGATTCACTCGAACTACAAACAACATGAAAAGGGGGACATTATTTACAGTTAAATGATATATAGATGGATGTATATGGTCGATACATGGTTGACTGAAATTTTGGAAGTGTGGTGAGAGTGGAGGACTGACGTCATGGGGCCCGAAATCGTGAGCCACAGGCACACCACCTTTTCTCTCCTGCCCTCTATCTGGTATCAAGGTTCTTACTCCCCTGATCTTCGTATCTAGTACGCCTGGTCTCATCACTAAATTAGGTACACCTTTATTTTTAATGTAATAACTGGCAATTCTAAGTGACTCCTTTAAATGGAAGTGGAAGAGTCCTCTTTATGAACACTGTAGGCTAAAGAATTGCTCCCACGTTAATGGCCTAGGGTGGAACAGCAAAAAACATATCTAGCACAAGAAAATATATATAAAAAGATTTTTGTGTCATAATTAAATACGTGTATTTACAAGTAAATATTTGAATTTGATAATGCATAGTAGCTTGAAGGATCACTATTATGTAGAAACAAATATATTTTTAATTACTGGCCCAGTAGAAACGTTTTTGAATTTTATACTGGAAATATTAAGTTAATCGTTGGTTCAGATTTCACTACATTCTCTAAAAATTCCCGCGAACACCCATTCTGGTACCTCTGTAGTGGAACAACGCAGCAATTTGGAGGCGGAAGGCGAAGGGGGGCAGGGGGGGGAGAGGGTTCAGCAAGGAGGCACATACCGTGCTTTGTTTTTATGAAAACTATAGGGGCACAAATTTAGCATTAAAAAAGACTCCTAAATTGACCAATAGTTATGGCTGCTGCCAGCAGTACCAACAATCCTTCAGGTGTTTTCACGAAAACTATGGTGGTACACAATTTATGGGTATAGGATATTCTTGTAGAACAAATTCAGCATTAAATATTGACATAATTGGTACCATTAGTGGTGATGCAAACTTAGGGACTAATAAGGACGGTAATGTTGCCCAATACATCACTAAGAACGCGCAGAGATCAATACACTCCATACACAGCTGTGGCTATACGAACCAACTCAGTTCTTTTGATCGCTCTAGTCTAGCATGCAATACTCTGGCTTTACATCGGCGACTAAGATTATACTTTACTTCACATCAATCAAGATTATGATATGACTTAATTAATTAGTAATATACTGTGACTTTATATCAACTATTATAATTCTACTTTCTCATATAAAATATACTGTGACTCTACAAAAATTAGGATCATTACAACAACTTCATGTAAATTAGGATTATAATCTGGCTTTACCTAAAATTAGTATTACACTGTGACTTCACGTCAATTAGGATTATCATTTTACTTCACTTTAATTAAGAATACAATGTGAATTTATATTAATAAGGAATTTGCTAAATGTTTTCCATCAGTCCACAGTGACTTTACATCAATTAGGATCATGATGTGACTTCACTAGTGAGTATTATACTAATATTTAAAGTTATCTAGTAAATTGTAAATTGACATTAGGCGGCATTATACTGTACATTTTTAGTAAGTTGGGGATTATACTGTGATTAACATCAATTTGGAATATACGGAAATATGAAATAAGTTTTCATTATGATACGACTACATCAAGCAGGATCAGTGTGTGTGTACATTTATTTGTGTTAGAGGATCATTAGCGAGAAAAAAACCATTAAGTTTTTGGCCCCCCCCCCCCCGAGCCAAAGATGGGTCCACGGCCCCTCCCTAGAAAATGTTTTGCAAATAAGATGTCCGTAGAAGCCATTTGAAGTGTTCTCTCTCAGCGAATTTTTGAAATTTGAATGAGTTTAGAAGTTATTTAGAGAATTTTTTTTCTAGTTTTAATTAGAGTTCAGTGCATCCTTCTCCCACACACATCCAAATTATATTTCTGAAATTTGTGCGTGTACCCACGGGTAATACTGCGAGCCTAAGGTATCCGAAGCTAAAATATTTTAGGGATACTGAAGTGGAGGATGTAAAAACACCTGGGAGGATATTATATATATATATATATGTGTGTGTTTGAATTGTATACATTTTATATAATGTTTATATATATATAAAAT
>JBCFYV010006059.1:0-13366 GCA_039000515.1 Timema cristinae
AAATAAATGGGGTACCAGTTGGTTGAGAAGGTGCCAACCCATTTGGATAATCTAATGAATGCCTTTTTTTTTTTAGTTCTTATTTAACGAATTTCATCAAGCATAAATAAAAAAATCTTATATTATTTGATAATCATGAGAGCCACGCAAATGTCCCTGTGATTGAGTAAGGCTGTGATAATAGTATAATAATGGTCACCTTTCCTCCACATACATTCCATAAATTACAACCCCTGGACTAAACAGTTTTTGGTTCTGTCAAATTTCACATAACAGGGCTGTGAATGAGTGGATATTTTCCAGCCCAGGAAAAACTTTGCCAATTTATGAAGCTGCTCTTAATGTGGGCAGAAAATTTCCTCTTGCCTTTACAGTAAGCAAAATTGTAAGTGTTATTGTTGTAAATGGAATGTATCCTCTGAATCAAGACATTTTTAGAGATGGCGATTTTATCTCATCATATGTTAAACACACCAGAGCCAACAAATCCCAATAAAGACTCTATTTTAGAGGTGCCTGTCTATACCAGTGAAGTCTCTCAACAAGTAGCAATAATGAAGTTTCATTTTAACCAGAGATGCTCAGGCCCTTTCTTAAGGTCCAGCTAAGAAAGTCAGAAGCTAATGGGAAGAAGAAAGGAAAAGCCAGAATACTAACATACAAACAAAACAAAGAGGAACTAGCAGCACTTCGGTCTAGACATAGATCAAATTCTCAGCAAAATAAGAAAAAACAACATGCCCGGCAAAAATATGTCTTGCAAAGATTATTCTGACAAGGACATCAATGTGCAGACACTTTTTGAGAAAGAGTGGGCAGAATAAATAATTGATGAAAATATTATTACTTTGACTACAGAGAAGAAGACTTTCATAAATGGATTTTTCCTGGAAAGCGTTGTTCGTGACGTGGAACAGTAAATAGTACGTACCTATGAAAATAAACTATTTCCAGCGAAAATTATCATTTTGGCTGAAGAAATAAGATATATAAATTGTCCATGAGGGCTATTTTGGAAAGATTTTGTCCTCCAAAAAATATCTGATCGAGATTTTTTTATATACCAGAATTAATAATGATTAATTCTAGTGGTATTCATTATTATTGTAGTAAGGAAAAATATGTAAACTATTTATATAAGGAACACATTTGAATCGTTTTATGCAATTGAAATTTGATAAATATAAACATATTTTGATCAATTAGTCAAAATAAATATGTTGATGGAGTTGAAAGTAAATTTATGTAAAGGAAGGCGGAGCTTACTATAAATTATCACTACATTCTGACACTTAAATGTAAGGTGGCGTATGCTATCATGTTCAAGTGAGGGTTCTAAGCGAGAGACTCAAGAAAACACCATCAATCACATGCACTACTGTTGGTTTATTCCTCAAATTATCCCCACATACATTGCCATAAAACTCCTGACACCTTCTGCCCAATCGTTCACCAATCCTCGGTCAACATCATCAACATGTGACATAGTTTGAGGTCTCTCACTTCCCTTGGCATCCGCCTGGTCAGGACTTTCTCACAGGAATCTTGTGCATATGTGCTGAACGAACAAGAAATACCCCACATTTCAGAAGCTTGATACTGCAATTATTAGCTGACTGGCGATAGTTGAACTTACAATAGCTATCTCATTCTTTGAGAGTAACGTCATTTAGTTGAGAGCTTCACATCACTCCCTCAATTTTAAATGGGTTACCATCAACACAATGAGTTAGCCATTTAACACACTCTGTATAAAAGCTGCATGCTAAAAGTCTAAATTACCAACTTACAATGAACCTGTACTTAAACATATCATACCATACCATACCATACTATACTAAACTACCCAATTCTACAATAACAAGCTACTCTACGTCGTTATTAGGTTTCCTCTTGACATAGGCTAGCTGGGATGACTACTTTGATGTCACTCGCATGACCCGTTAGTGGCAAGGCAACCACCTCTGCCCGCACTTCTCTTTGGCAAGATGGCGGGTACTTCTTAACTATTAAGAGAATAACTAATCCGGCGACTAACATACTAACTGGGATGGTAGTACTTAATACAATTGTGGTTCTCGGTACTTTGACAATCTTTGAAGCGGTTGATCAGGTTGTTGTAACTGATGGAAGGTCCTAAGCTGTTCCCATAATCATCTAATTTGGTCAAGTAATGGGATTCAAAATCAAATACTGAAATATTTAACTCTTCCTTCAAACACAATTTACCAATTCTGGGAACATATAATCTAGAAAGTTGACCCTTTAATTCAATAGAGCCATGGATAGTGGCTAACACCTTAAAGAAATTGCTAGTTAGGTCACATGATGAAACATTCTCTATAATACCTGAACAGTCAAGGGTTAGTGTTATGGGTGACCCTGCGTCTGTCGACCTCGACACCTGAATGCCACTTCTATTGCCTCACTAACAGAATATATCCACGCATTCTGAATCTTTTTTATAAAAGGTCTACTCAAGTCGACTTGTTTCCTATCACAATAGGTATTATTTGCTTTAGACAAAAACAATGCTAATTCACAACTGGGTACAGCACTATCATAGAATACGAAACTATTAGGACAAATGGTTCTGCCTTTCACAATGAAATTAGATAACTGTTCATTTGAGAGGGTAGCAAAATATCTACGATCAGAGCTCACTAAAAGAACATCGTTTACAACAAACTCAAAATATTTGTTAAAGTGATTCAACTGAACAGGGAAAGAATTCACTGTATATCTCTCAAAATTTCCATTACTATTAGCTAGAGTAACTAGGATTACCAATTTTAACTTATTACCTATAAGTATGGGTGACCTGGTGGTCTAGGGGTAAGGTGTCGGACTTCTGTGCTGGGGTCCGGGGTTCAATCCTTGGTCCCGACACAGATTTATCTGATTTCCAAACCCTTCCTTCACCTCTGACAAGACATCTTGTGAATGTGGAGAATGCCAGGCCTCCACCGTGGTTCGGATTCCACGTTAAACTGTAGGTCCTCCATTTCATCTGACAATCACCCTACCATTACACATTAGCGTAAGTGCGTATAACCCGAATGGGTAGTAAGACGCGGTGCTAATAATAATAATAATAATAATATAAGTATGGCTTGAAATGAACAAACACAATATAGTCCGGTAGCACAATGTAAAAAAAAACGGCTCCCTGTGGCAAAGTTAATGAAGGGAAGGTACCAGTGATGTCATTTTACCTGAAAAATCATGTAGTTCAGTAATTTTCATGGTGACACCCTCACAGGTGTTGCATATGTATGTGGTGACATCATCCAAGATGGCCACCATTACAATATAAACAAACAGCCTTATCTTGATCGCTATCTAACCAATATTAGTTTTTTTAGCTTGTTGGAAAGGTTAAGAGCTAAAAAAAAGTTATCAGCAAGTATTGCAAAAAAACAATATTTTGATTGTTGCTTGGATTCAAGGTAAAAAGGTATTTAAAAAAATGTATCAAAATGACTTTATTTACATTATAAGAAAATATGCTCCACATTACATTACTTTAGAAATGATGTTTTAACAAATTCAAGTATTATATGCACACAAATATACAATAAGGAGATTATAAATTGGCCTCATCAGCTTCATCACTATCTCCGTCAGTAATCAGGTGGATACACATTATCACAAGTTGATTTGTCGGCATTGCAACTACACATTTCTGTGCAAGGTAGATTGTTTGCTAAATATTTGCAAAGTGGTGAACATCGGTTCTTCACACATGAATATTTAATCAGTTTCAGTTTTATCAAGAGCCTGCAATTCACCCACGATTGCAACCCAGCTATTTGCTTGGTGAGCTTGAATAGCTGATAAGGAGTTTTTTTTGCCGCGGGTTCCACAACAGATTTCAAGATATGAATTAGTTTATTTTTAGCTGGGTATTGATGCAGTGTTCCATCTTGTGCAAACGCAGATCTAGGCACAACCGACATTTCATACTTGCCTAAGGTTGTGTGTAGGTCTATTTCTCGTTGAGATCGTGCGACAATCAAAAGTCATGCAAAAAAGGGAACGATCTGCATTCAACTCTGTAATGGATCCAGCAAGCCTCACTTTTATTTCTTTGTTGGTAGTAGAACATAGTTTTAGTTTGTTCTTTTTTGATAGGTGCCCAGAGACTGAGTGATCCATCAAGAAGTCTATCTAACTTTAAGGCTTCATACAAATCTGTTACTAATGATTCAATTTGGTTAACATCTGATGTGATTTGCTCGCTGAATACAGCCTTCATTGTTATGTTCATGAACGCGAGACCCTCAAATTTAAAAGGATTTCCAATATGCTCCAATTCCCCATATAGGATTGAAATAGCTTTATCTTGGGCTTTAGCAAAGGTTTCATTATTTAAATGGTGCTTTCTAGCTTTTTGGTTTGAATGAACTACCACACATATTCAGTGTTTCTTGTAATACCCTTTGGAGCTCAGATGCTGTTAGGAAAAGCGAGCGAGAGCATTCGATTGTATTGTTTTTCCAACCAGTCCTCCCACAACTTTCATTGCTATGTTTTTATGTTCTAGTGCCTCATCACAAGCTAGACCACAAAACGGTATGTTAGACTTATTTACTACCCAGTTGCTCTTTTTGAGCTCATGCCAATTATCTGGATCTGATTCTTTCAAAATACTCATATCAACAAGGTACCAAGTGGTCATTCCAGAATAATTTGTCAAATCTAATGCAAATAAGTATTTTACTAACTCTTCTAGTGAAGAAAGATGCAGATCCCAATTAGCAGTCCTGACAGATCTCAAGAACAGTAATAAACAATAAACCACTCTCATGTATTTTCGTAACATTCAGAATGATGATTTTAGTTCTTCCTGTTCTTCATCAAATTTTTTTCATCTTGTTTAAGAGATTACACTTCTGCATTGCCAAAGAGGAGTTTAGTAAGACATTTTTAGCACCAGTTTCATTGAATCTGGCTCGCAGCTCTTGCACTTCTTTATAAACACTAATGTTCAAACTTTCATGTTCTTCAAAGAAATACTGAAAGTAGCAACCTTGCATAGCGACTAGGATACGAATGTGTGCTTCAACCACATGTCTGAACTTCTTGCCTGAAATGATTTGACTGACTGTGTTATCACCATACAGCACTGACCAAAAGTCAGGAATTCCAGTTCCATTAATTAAAATTCCATTTGCACGTATCATTGCAAAAGCAGTGTGCAGCTCGTCTGGTCGCACAATCCAACGATGATGAAGATAAACTCGTGACATAATTAGTTGCTGGACTGACTTATAAAGACCCAAGTCTGGAGTCAAGACACATTTGGAATTATTACTGCAACAGATGTGTTTATTAACAAGTTCCAGTTGGGCGAGGAAGGTTAATTGAACTGAATGAACAGTGGGACTAGCCGGTATTACGGGTAGTACACATACTCGTGCCTTCCTTCCCGGGACATCCAGTAACACTGAATTAATGGCTGACCATGTTGGTATGTGTGTGGTTCCCTTCATCTGATCCAATGCATCTGACAGGTCAACTCCTGGACTCTCTGTCATATGTTTCTTGTGATTTACTTTGTAATTCGGAATACGTTCGTGTTCTGATGACCACTTTACACATTTGCTCAGTATCCACACCATGTCTACAGAAACATATTGTGATAGATCCGCTTTGGTCATAGTACTTCTTTTGTAAAAGTTGGGTTTACTGGCTTAATGTTCTTGGGACCTTTATATTCTATTAAAGTGGTCATACAGCGAGGAAGAATTGTTAACAAGTGACTTGTCACTAGACCTGAAACTACTGTCATATTTAAGTTCCAATGGTACTACATTACTATGTTTAGTAGTATCGACCTAGCCTTGAAAATGCCACTGGTTACTAGACAAAATGCACTTCCTCATAATACATGTCGCTTCAAAGAGGGTCTTCATTTTTCCAGAAAGGCTAGTGGTTTCTTCAGCTTTAGTTAGAACAATATCTGTAGTAACTTTTAAAGATATACGTTGTGGTTGATTCTTGCAGATGGGGTTAATAGATTGTACGTCCATGTCCCCAAGCTCTTCTTCAATTAATGTTTTAATTGCCTTCGTGTTCGTGTGTTACTTGTAGAAGGTTAATTTATGATGTTGATTGCTTCATGTCTCTTTTTATATTTGGCTTCCAATCTAGCTAGTTGCACCTTGTGAGTGCATCATTTAAAACAAGATAAATGCTAACAACAATTTTTTTTTTTCAGTTCGTCTACATCAAAAACTAACTCATACAAACGTTCAAATTCTCTGTCTCCGAACTTACTTCGTTTGGCAAGGACTTCTAAAAGTTTTTTTGAGGATTTTGATTTAGTGACAAGTGATTCATTTTCCTTTTTTGACACAACACACAAAGATTGTAGTCAATACTATTGCTCCATTTCCTCTTTTATGGTGGCATCTGAACTTGTAGTACCTCCTACATTATTACTAGCTGCTTTATACAACCAATTTCATCCTGAAACAAAATAAATGAAATTAATAAAACTGTACATAGAAATGAAATTAATATAACTACATACTAAAAAATATAGTACAAATAGTGATACTAATTAATAGCATTAATAACGATTCTTAAATATTACATACCAAACAACATGACCACACATTGTGACACAGAGCTAAAACATTAACCTTTTTTTTTTTTTTAGTTTAAATCCAGGTATACCCAAAATATTGGTTTTTTCGCAATACATGTTAGGAACATTTCTTTTAGCTCTTAAAATACCTTTCCAACAAGGTAACCAAATTGAAAATTAGTTAGATAGCGACCGAGATAAGGCAGTTTGTTTATAATGCGACAGTGGCCATCTTGGATGATGTTACCACAGCCATACGCAACACCTGTGAGAGTGTCACCATAGAAATGATCAAACTACATGTCATTACCGATTAAATGGGGTCACTGGTACCTTCTCTTCATTAACTTTGCCACGGGAGACACAATGCTCCCAGACTAATAGTACAGGTAAAGGTTGTCTGGCCGCACAGGGCTGATCATATGTAATGGTAGCTTTATGTTTATTTCCACTAACCTTAACACTTGCTCAAATGTGTTAGGCCTCATCAATACACTACTAAGTTTATTATGAACACTAGTATCTATGGCCTGCCTAAGCTTAAAAAGCTCTAATCTAGCATTACTCATGGATCCACAAATGCGCAATAACAAATTATTGAAATCAATATGAGAGCTAATCATATGGAACCTATCAGCTAATCTTTCCATATTAGTATTGAGGTTATTGCATAATTCCTGGAAATGGTTAGTATACTCAATGCCTAGTTTCCTTATAAATTTAGTATTATTATTATTAGCAAAATCCTCCAAGTTTTTTAGCAACATTAATTGATTGGTTTCATCAACAACTAAGCCATCATTAAAATGTTCTAAAGGTTCAAGCTTCTTATTAATTGATTTTAAATCATCAGAGTCCAAAGTTCCAAAAACAGTCCTTAAAATTGTACCACCGAAATTTAACAAAGCTCGTTTCCTCCTTGAATGGGGTTTTGGTAGCAAATCAGTAAAACTAAACAATTCTACACTAAGTTCCTAAAATTCCTTAGTTAATTACTCCACAGCTGTATTAAAATTAAGTGTCCACGGTGTATTTGCATCAGTGGTGAAAATGCTATGCTAGCTTAGATTCTGATTATCTAACAATAATCTTGCTAATTTATCATACCCTTCTACAAGCAAATTCAAATCAAAATCCATTATTAAAGTAAAACTACTTTCCGGTATTAGAACATTCCCCTTAAACTCAAATATTACTTCAGTCTTATTTTGGTTATCTGACTGGGATTGAATTGGACTTGAACCAAAGATATTCCTAGACACAAGAGAAAAACAAAAATAAACAACATGTTACAATACCTTAGATGAGTCACCCTGAAAACACACAACAGTCAATAATAAAATAAGTATTAAAAAGTCAATAATGCTGAAGAGTAAAATACCTGCAATACATACAACAATACATTTGTTTCACTTGTTTTAACAACTTCTGCACCTAGACTAACACTTTTTTTTAAAACACTTCACTTGCACAATTTTGACTATCTTCTGGTACATAAATTATAAGGGTTATTTGCTGTGTAATTAGAGGCTGGTCATTTCCTGTCGACTCGCTATGTTGATGTTGAAGGCACCTGCGTTGGCTGGGTCTTCCTGGGTCGTCCCCATAGTTCGATTCTCATCAACATACAAGGGTGGGCAAGACCATACAATAAATGGCTTTATCCGGTTAACATGTACTATTATAGACCAGAAAGGAAGCTGGAGTTTTACAGTGACAGGACCAATTATTTCAAGGATAGGATATGGGCCCTTGTAACAGACTTTGAACTTTTTAGTCAGCTTTCTGCCTAACACTGGGTTTGATAAGTAAACTAGATTTCCTACATGATATTTTACTTCAGAACATTTCTTATCATAATGAGCTGCTTGCTGCGCAAATGCATTGTGGTTCCTGCGTCTCACGTCCTTCCAAACCTCTCGTAGCTTTTCTGCCAATCCTAGTACATCATTGTTGCTTACATCTGTTGGAATGCGTAGGTCATTAAATGGTGTTATCATCCAATAACCATAAATCATTTCATACAGTGACATTTTCGTGCTGATGTGCACCTTAGTGTTGTAGGCGGAAATTACATACGGCAAATATGTGTCCCGATTGTTGAGTTTGGAATTCATGTAGTGAGTCAGCATTTTTGCGTCAGTTGCATGGCAACACTACATGAGCCCATTGCCCTGAGGGTGAAATGGTGTAGTCTGCAGTTTATCTATCTTGAACAGTTTACAAACCTGTACAAGTAGTTCTGACAAAAAATTGGTAACTTGGTCACTGATGATAGATGCTGGTTTCCTAAATTTTAAGAACCATTCCATTAGAAATCCACGTGATACTCGCTCGACGGTCTGATC
The DNA here is from genome assembly GCA_039000515.1 of Timema cristinae. Classification (NCBI taxonomy): domain Eukaryota; kingdom Metazoa; phylum Arthropoda; class Insecta; order Phasmatodea; family Timematidae; genus Timema; species Timema cristinae. The sequence continues at coordinate 8,944 of JBCFYV010006059.1, forward strand.
CTCAAGTGGCACCATCACTAAGTACCTGGAGAAATGATCTAACATCGTTAGGATGTATTTATGACCTTACTGTGTTCTTGGAAGTGGCCCGACAATATCTAGGCCTACATGCTCAAAAGGGTTGGTTGTTTCGGGTAGTTCCATTAATTTAGCTATTCCCACACCATGTGTAGTAGTCCTATTACAGCTGTTGCAGTTTATTAATGAACGTCTTGACGTCAGCTTGGCATCCTGGCCTCCATTATATGTCTGCTACCCAAAGATTTTTAGATGGTTTCCCCACTGTGTCCAGCTAATAAATGGTCGTGGCATTCCCTCATGACGTCTTCCCTTTTAGTCCTCAGCACCACAATGCGCTGGCTCTTCGGCGTCTCTCGTACTAGTAATCCTTCTCTCTCGGTGAAGTGGGGCTGGTGTCGTTATGTTTGACACTCCTGGTCAATTGCTTGCTCTTCTTGCATGTCAGTTGTGACATGTGTGGTTACTGCTTTCACCTTCTGACTCATCGCATCGGCATTCCCGTGCAAAATACCTGGCCTACGCACGACTTTTTCAATAAAATAACAACAATAAAATATCCAATAAAATCACTTGGCCACATTTTCATGTCTACGTCACAATGTTGTTGAACATGAATTCAAATCCAAATCAAAGTTATTAAGGCATACACTTAGCACATCGTTATCATTGCTTATCACTGTCCTCGCAGAGCAATGAACATGGAACACAGCACATACATGTGTTATCTCCTCCATGTGTCGAAAGTGTCACACACCATTTCCTTATCACACCCCTTAAGTGTCGTGTTACACTTGTCACTCCGGGTACACATACCGTCACTTGTGATTACCGCTAACAAAAATCCTGGGTTTGATCACCATCCCTCTCTGATCACCAATATGTAAGGAAGAGGTGATCTTACTATATATATTATTACTACATTCTGACACTTAAAAGTAAGGTGGCGTAAGCTAACATGTTCAAGAGAGGGTTCTAAGTGAGAGACTCAAGAAAACACTATCAATCGCATACACTACTATTGGTTTATTCCCCAAATTATCCCCACATACATTGCCCTCAAACTCCTGACACTTTCTGCCCAGTCGTTCACCCATCCCTGGTCAACATCAACAACACGTGACAGAGTTTGAGGTCTCTCACTTCCCTTGGCATCTGCTTGGTCAGGACTCTCTCCCAAGAATCTTGTGCCTACGTGCTGATCAAACAAGAAATACCTCACATTTCAGAAGCTTGACCCTATAATTATTAGCTGACCAGCGATGGTTGAACTTATAATAGATATCTCACTCTTTGAGAGTAGCATCACTAAGTTGAGAGCTTCATATTTATTAAAATAAGAGTAAAAATTTATTATGAGTTATCAAGTCAATTAATAAATATTTGACAAACAAATATATACAAATTATGAAAACTCTTTGGTAAGTTATGCAGGTACAATGGTTCAGTTTATTATGATTTCTATACAAATTCAAAGGTAAGAGAAGCTATGTTACTATAGAGTTAAAATTTATTTTGAAGAAAGTTTTAAAAGAAGTGTTTAATAGTTTGACACAGAAAAAATTGTAGGTTGATGACTAGAAAGTTTTACCAAAAGACAATAAGATGAGTATAATATCCCTAAAATTTTAAGCATGAAAATGTATTAAAATTGCAAGGTATTCGTATATTAAATACAAGATAACATTGACTAGGTATAAAATCTTAAACTATAGACATATAAGTTAATAAGAAATACATTAACAATCCTATTTAGTCAAAGTTAAATGTGATAAAATCTACAACTGCATGCATTATATCTTGAGTAAATGATATCAAAGTTACAGTTGAATGAAATTAAAACAGATGTATATTTGATGAGGTGAATTACAACATGTTAAGATTTTTATAATTAAACCTGGAATGAATATATTTAAGTGATGTAAACTCAAAAGTTTAAAAACGTAAGATATTAAGATTTTACAATAAAAATATCATTCCTTATATGGATTTACTTGGTTCCTCTCCTTAAAACTTGGTTGACAAGATTAAAGTCTTGAAGAAGATGACATGATTCGGCGATTACCTAAGCCATCACCAGGTATGAGACAAATCTAATGTAAAAACAATGAAATAATTTAAGTAGAAACATAATGAAATAGATATTAAGAAATTGACATATTAATCGATGGGATAATACAGTGTTAAAAGAAATATAAAAGTGGATTAAAAGTATGAATGAAAGTTAGCTGAATTATAAACTCTTAACTCTAAGAGTCAAAAGCATGTTTACGGTAAAGTTAAATATTAAGTTAGGATAAATAAACTTATTTATCTTGACTAATTGACCAAAAGATGTTTATATCTTTCAAATTTCAATAGCATATAACAATTTAAATATGTTTCTTATATTAATAGTTTAGAAATGGTTAATAAGAATATTTCTTAGTCAAACAATTAATTTAATATCATCACTATGTATGTACAATTCATTACAAATCAAATCTCACAAGTAAATGTTAATAATTCAAGGTACAATATGAGGTGTTCAGATGTACAATAGTTATTGTTCCTTGGAACACTTGTTATTGATATGAATTAGGGGTGTACTGATACAGATACTGATGAATCTTTATCGGGTGATTATTAGTGCATCGGCAATTAATCGTATTCAGCAATTATAATGTTGATTATTCTTTTTTTTAAAAGTAAAATTTGAATCAAAATATTCTAGGTTGGAGTTGAGTGATCAAAATCGCAAGAAAACACTTATATACACACTGCATCATGGTTGTGGACTATGCAAAGATTACATAACCAGCTAAAGATATATAAGTTCATACCGTTGATAAAACTAACATATATGCATACAATCTTTTTGTATTAATTACATTAACTGTTATCATTCTCTTAAGCATATTTCCCAATAGTTATATAATAAATAATCGATAATCGGGATTTATCAATTTAAATAATTGTAACATGAATGATTATTTTAAACAATCGGTAATCGGTTTTACTGAATCGGTACACCTCTAATATGAATTAATAAATATTATATGGAATCAAATATGGCTTTTTAAATTCCTAGCCGTGCAAATTTATCCAAACAATAACACTAAAAAGAAAAAAAATACTAGAGATCTCTAAACCCAAAAACCAAAACGATTCCAAGGTACACCTTCAACTATATTTAGAATTAAGTGCAAAGCCTGCTACAAAGTTTCCTCAGTTTTAACTACAAGTAAATACTGTTTATAATATAAATATACTTAACCCCCCCCCCCCCCCATCCCACCAAACATTAAAACTTAAGAATTAAATTACTTGTAAACCAACGTAATTTCCAGCTAAGATTCTTGAAAACTACAAATTTAAATATTATTTGTTTATATCTAATATAATATATAGTACATCCTTAAGAACATATTCCCCATTCCAATTCTTAAAAACAACATTTTATATCCAAATCCATAGATTTAATTTTAATTTTATATAATTACTGTTACGATCCTCCACAGTCTTTATCCTTGGAAATATAGCTTCTCTTTCTAAGCTCTAATAACAAATATTTAAATATTACCTCTTTAACATTGCCACATATCTTATACAAAATCGCTAAGAATGCAGATCTTGGGGCTCACAGAGACCTAGCCACAAGCTACAAGTAGCCCATAAATCTGCAAGTCGGTTCAAGGTTTTTTGAAAGTGATTTTCATTTTGGCCTTAAAAGCTCAGAGCCTATAGGATCATTTCATAGACTTGAATTAATTATTTTGAGACATTGACTCTACCTAGTCTGGAATTAAATGTTGGTCATCACTTTATTTTATGTGTGAAACTTCCTGGATCTGCCACAGGTTTAACATTGATACACATTAAACATAGCTCAGTTGTTAGAGCAATGGCAGTGAGTCAAACTTTCATAATTACATTCTTGATTTTGTATATTAAAATATGATTTATTGGTAGTGTAATAAATTTTGATAAGAAATCAATGTGAACCAATAATTCTTAAAATACTATTGACATTAAATAAGCATTTCAGAATATACAGCTTGCTAAAATTTATTTTAGTACAATGTTGGGTCACATATATTATTATAAGCTAAAAATAATAGTAACAATTTTTTTTTCTAGTTCTGAAAGAAGAAAAAATATTTACTAAGTTAATATATTAATTATTAATTGATACATTTTTAGGTGATAACAAATTTTAACAAATCAAAATACTACCAACCAAGAGTGGTGATTAGTTACAAGTCAATATATCTTATGGATATGATTTGTTATCAGATTTAATACTTTGTTGATACCAAAAGAATACAAATTTGTTTGTTTTTATATACAAAACACAAACACATTCTTTCTTCTTAAAATAGTGTGGCATCACAAAACTTGCATGGACATATATTAAATTGACAAA
>JBCFYV010006060.1:0-13187 GCA_039000515.1 Timema cristinae
TGAACTTAAATATGACCATTAAAAATTTAATTTAATGAAATGTCATTAGATATGTTTTGGATTTCAGTAAAAAACAGAGTTTCCTGCCATCTCCCAGAAAGATATAAACATATTGCTACAATATCAACATAGTACTTGTGGAGTAAACATTATCGGTGTAACAAATATAAAAACCAAACATGGGGATAATAGACTGTTGTCTGGGGAAGAATTAATGGTGTGCCTATCAAAGAAAACGACCACAAAAAAATTGGTTTCAATAAAGCAAGCCGAAGTTTCACAATAACTTAAGAAACAGTTGAAATCATTTTTATTCTATTGAAACTTGTATAATTTTCAGTGTGAATTAATAATAAGACAATAAAATGAACTTATTTTTTCGGTAACAAGATTTATAAAAAAAACATTATAATAACACAAAACTATTGCAAAATATATACACCAAGTTTGTTTATAGCCAGTAAGCCAGTTTGTAAACTGAAAATGTTTATTTTTATTTTTTTTATTAACAGTTATATTATTATTATTATTATTATTATTATTATTTGTGTTTAGAGGCCATCGACACAATGAGGTCATTAGGGCCTTAGCATTATATAGGTACATAGTAAAATCTCCATAGGAGAGAGACAGAATATTCACCTGTTTATATAAAAAGGTGAAGAGACAATATAAAAAAACAATATAAAAGGAATGGTTCTCAATATGAGAAAAAAAAAACCATTTGAGGCATTCCATAGGAGTACTCAAATGGGCTCAAAGTACAATTGAGTGAAAACCTGCTAAAAAAAAAACCACAGGTGTATCACTCTAATAAAAAAAAAAAACATATAAAAAATATATAGTTAAAAAGACAAAACTAACATGTTAAAATAATCATTTTATTAAAGTTTGTTAAAATGGATAAAACGACAAAACAAACACATTAAAGTATACTAAAATGTTAAAAAGGTCTCAATATGAGAATAAAATCCAGATGAGCCATTTATAAAAGTGACTCAAATAGCATTAAAAAGATTCGCCTGGCGTATAAAATGGAGTAAACAAATAACTCCTTCACGCTGTCGCGTAATAAAAAAGGAAGGTCACCTTTAAAATCAAGGGCCAGGCGAATAGGGGCATACCTGCGACACTCCACCAAAATGTGGTGCACACTAAGGGGGAGCATCGCAAAGTTCACACACTGGAGGTGGATCCCCTCTCAGTAAAAAACTATGGGTCAATGAAGTATGCCCGACGCGGAGTCTCGTCACGATGACCTCCTCTCTTCTAGACTTTCGTATAAAAGAGGGCCATCGCGACACACCGTCCCTGATGGACCGCAGCTTGTTCTGAGCAGGGGTCGAGACCCACTGCTCGTGCCAGGTGCGTAAGACCCCACGCCGAACATAACCCTTAAGGTCTAAAACATGACACCCAGACTCGCCTCAGGAGGCAGGCGTGCTGCCTCCTGGCCGCCTGGTCAGCCAGTTCATTTCCTGAAAGACCGGCGTGACCAGGAATCAGTAAAAGGCGAGCCGGGTGTTTAATGAATCAATTTTTAAAATTTGTTCGTGAATCATCTGCACGAGAGGATTCCACGAGTAGAGTGTGGACAATGCCGACAGAGCACTCATGAATCCGTGCAGATGAGAACAGAACGGTGACACTTACGATATACAAAACATAGAGATTTAAAAATGGCATATAGTTCAGCCGTAAAAACACTGGATTCACCAGGTAGAGCAAATTTAAAATTGGATCCTTCCACAACAAAAGCACATCCCACGGAGGCCCGCATTTTGAGCCATCCGTATAAATGCGTCTAAACCCTCGAAAGCGGGTTGCGAGGAGCACATTAAAGGTCTCCTCGTAATAAGAAGTGTGGGTGGTCGCTTTAGGGAACTTGGCAAGATCAAAATGGCATTGAGGTAGGCGTATCTTCCAGGAGAAACTCGACCTGGGGATGTGGGGATAGCCTTTGGCAGGACTATCCACACGTGTCGAAAACCGATAGCATCCGGATCCAACCGGCCTTGTACTAAGCCATTTGGTTTCATACAAGACATGGTTAGGGGGATGAAACACAGGACGATAGGCAACATGCTGCGCCATACAATGAAGTTTCGACACGTAAGATGCCAAAGATAGGACCGCCGGTAAGAAAGAGGGGGGTCACCGGCGTCGGCACAGATGCTGACGACTGGACTGGTACGAAAGGCACCAGTAGCCCCGTCGAATGCCAGCATGGTGGACACTATCTAGCATCTTTAACGCCGAGGGTCTAGCTGAGCCATAAACAAAGCTCCCGTAATCAAGTTTTGATCTCACCAAGGCTCTATAGAGACGCATCAAGGTTTCCCTATCAGCACCCCAAGAGCGACCACTCACAACTTTAAGTAAATTCAATGCTTTAATACACCTCGCTTTCAGGTCTTTGATGTGGGGGATCCAAGTTAGTTTAAATCGAATAAAAGTCCCAGGAACCTTACGGTCCGGGACAGGTAAAACAACGTTTGTTCATTAAAATATTGGGGGGTGGCTTTTATTCCACGTAATCTATGGAAGTGGACGACAGTCGTCTTGGCCGCAGAGAAACGAAAGCCATTACGAGATGCCCACAACCATAGATTGTTTACAGCGAGTTGTATCTGTCGTTCAGCCCTGTGGAGACTTGATGAACTGCAATAAATTGCGTAGTCATCCACAAAAAGACATGAACGGACAGGTACGTGCACGTTGTCCACGATGCTATTTATCGCGATAGCGAATAACGTAGTGCTTAAAAATACTACCCTGAGACACCCCATTTTCTTGAATAAAATCATCGGATAAGGTTTGTTTAACCTTACCCGGAAGTGTCTATCCGACATAAAATTAGATATAAAAATAGGGAGGTTCCCCCCGAACCCCCAATTAAACAGGGTTTTTAAAATGCCGTACCGCCAGGTGGTATCGTACGCTTTCTCCAGATCGAAGAAGACAGCCAGAAGATGCTGCTATGGAGAAAAGCGTCACGAATAGCCGTCTCTAGACGGACAAGGTGATCCACCGTGATCGGTTACGGCGAAAACCACATTGAATATTAGATAGCAGATTGCGGGATTCTAAATACCATATAAGTAGCTTATTAATTATTTTTTTACAATATTTTACACACACAACTAGTTAAAGCTATCGGTCTATAGCTAGTTGGCTCTAATTTATCTTTGCCACTTTTATGTATTGGTATAACGGTTTGCTTGCCTCCATAGTGAGGGGAACTGCTGAGATTCCCAAACACTATTATAGAGGTCTAAAAGAAGTGCCTGTCCGGCAGGGGGCAGCTGACGCAACATCTCATAATGAATGTCGTCTGCACCAGAGGCTGTGCTGCCGGCCTGGGACAGGGAATAGGTAAGTTCATCTTTGGTAAGGGGGGAGTTATAATCCTCCCCCAGACTTCGACCAAATCCATAGCATGGCGCTCGATGTTCCGCTTATAAACTGCGAACTCGTTAGTGTAGCTCGCAGTGCTAGAAATAGCGGCGAACATCGAGCCCAATACATTAACGACTTCATCAGGGGAGGAGACACGTGAACCGTTAGACATGAGGGCAGGTATATTGTTATTGGAGTTGTTGCTATTACGTAATTTACGGATATTATCCCAAACTTTAGCTGTGGGGGTGGATATTGTAAGGGTTGAAATAAATTTTCTCCAAGACTCTCTTCTGCTTTCACGAATGATACGGCGAGCTCGAGCACGTAAAATCCGGAATGACTCCAGGTTCTCCAAAGTAGGACGTCGGTGAAAAAGACGTAGGGCCCTTCGACGGTCAGAAATAGCCAACCGACACTCCTCGCTCCACCAGGGAACGGGACGGTGGCGCGGATTTGGGGAGGATTTAGGGATGGAGGCCCTCGCCGCCGCGATGACCGTCGAAGTAAAATACTCAGTCTTAACATCGACGTCAGGAGAAGGGGATTCGTGGAAAACGGCGAGCTCGCGGAATTTATCCCAGTTGGCACGTTTAATCACCCATTGGGGAACTCGTGCTGTACTTGGGCAATCTTGGAGTGGGGAAAGTAGTACAGGGAAGTGATCGCTTCCACATAGGTCCGTATGGACATCCCAAAGGAAGAGGGGAGCGATACCTGGGCTACATAAAGTTAGGTCGATGGCAGAGGATACACCATTAAAAGTGGAGAGAAGTGTGTCTGGGTCCCCGTGTTCATTAGCACCAGGTTTCCCGAGACAAGAATATCCTCTACCATCCTCCCGCGGGCATCTGTAAAATTAGATCCCCACACAGGTTATGCGCATTAAAGTCCCCCAAGATGATATAGGGGGTGGGAAGTTGCATAAAGAGGGCCTCTAAGCTCCTCTTTGAAATACATTCACCTGGCGGGAGGTATATGCAGCATACTGTCATCTCCAAAGCAAGGGAGACTAGGACAGCGATAACTTGGAGATCTGAAACGATGTTAATATTTTTGTGATATATATTGCTTCGTGCGAATATAGCCACACCTCCGCTAGCCCGATCAAAGAAAGGCTTGTCGGTACGATAGACATCGTACCCACGAAGCATCGGGTTGTCATTTGGGCGGAAGTGGGTCTCCTGCAAACACAAGATGGAAGGATGCAGGGAAGAAATTTGTTGTTTAATTTCCTCTACACGAGCATAGAAACCCCTACAATTCCATTGTAGTAGCGACATAAGTTATTAGTATAAAATTTAGTTATCCTCGCAATCCATGACACTATCTCTTAAAATTAAAAATTGGTTGAGGGCCTTTTTAGGTCCTCTTGCCTTTCCCAGTCTCTCCTGGACCTCCCGCTTTAGGAGAGGCTTCGATTTACTTTGGAGAGACTGGGTAGTCGGATCCTTGCGCGAAGGCTTTGTTAAGGCCTTCGACGCTTTTTTACTATTATTCTTTTCGGCGGTCTCTCGCTGGTCCTTCTGCAAGGCACCAGTGGGACTCGCCTTTACGGCCTCACCTGTTTCGCCACTCATCCCGGCCTCTGGAGGCCCAGAGGCGAGATGTGAGCGACTCAAGAGTGGCCGCATGCAATTTATTTCCCCGAGGAGGTTTCGGGGGAGTCCCCCGAGGAGGTTTCGGGGGAGTCCCCCGAGGAGGGCTCGGGGAAGTTCCCCGAGGAGGGCTCGGAGGAGTTCCCCGAGGGGGGCTCGGGGGTGTTCCCGAGGGGGGTTCGGGGGAGTTCGCCGGGGGGGGGCTCGGAAGTGTTCCCCGAGGGGTCTCCTCGGGGGTACAGGTGGTGGAGGCGACTGTTGTGAAGGTGTCGCCACTTGTTTTATATTTTGCATCACCATAGTTAATGCTGGTTTTTTTGTTGAGTCTCGAATAGAGACGAGTGGCACAGGTCGTGTAGGAGACTTCACAATATTAACTGCGCAGTGGCAGTTAGGGCAGTTTATATTTTGGCCAACAATTTGGCTGTAGGAGCTTTGAAATACCGGAGCTTGTAGTGCAGTAAACTCTTTGCGTACCTGGGAATAAGGGATCTTCTTTTCTGTTTGGATCTCCAGGACTTTTTTTTCTACTTTCCAATTCGGACAGGACCGAGACCAGGCAGAATGAGGACCCTTGCAATTAATGCAGAATTTAGGAGACTCGCATGGTTGTTCGTGAGCCTCCTGTCCACAATCTGCACAGGTTGGCTTACCACGGCATCGCAGCTTCGTATGCCCAAATTCCTGGCACTGAAAACAGCGCCGAGGGTTGGGGACATACGGCCGGACCCTAAGCACGTGGAAGCCAGCTCGGACCTCCTTTGGTAAGGAAGGAGTGGCAAATGTTAGGATATAACTGTCAGTATTCTTCACTACATTGTTCCTTTTGATGGTAATCCTATATACTTCGGTGACATGTTGAGGGGAAAGCTCCTCACAGATGTCCTCAATGCTTACGCAGTCGAGGTCATAGCAAGTGACCACTCCCTTGCAAACATTGAGGAACCTGTGCGGCTCCACCTTCACCTTTAAATGATTCGAGGGGCTCAACGGTATAGTAGTTATTGCCATTATTTTCTTTGTCTGAAGGTCGTTTTCAGTCTGGATCATAATCGTGCCATCGCGCAGTTTTCTAATTGAAACCCCAGACTCCGCAGCTCCACTTATCACTCTTTTGAGGACAAATGGGCTGACACGCTTGAGGTTCTCATTATCATCCATTCGAGACATTACCAGGAAGCGGGGCTGGGGCCTCACCACTTCCTGAATTTTTTCAATTAAAGGGCTGGACGGCCTTACCCGTTTCCGCCTCTTATCTATATTACGACCCTGCGAGGGGCCGGGCAGTGAGTTGCCAGCAGAGTTTGGCAGTACGGTGCCAGTGGCGACAATGTTGTCGGCCATGCCATTATTGGGGACAACCTACACAATACTCGGATCGTAGACCCAGGGTGACCCAAGTTGGTACTACCACATATGGCCCTGTTAACTGTCCCGACGAGAGGCCCTATGTGACGCTAGACATGACAACCTTCGCATAGAGCATCGCCGAGAGAGAGGTCATCGCAGCAAGTGGGTGTAGGAAAGTGCCAATTTTACGTCCGGGCCCTCATGAACGCAACCTATCTTTTCCCAAAGTAGGGTACCGGTTATTGTCATCCCTAAGGCCCTTCTACTAAGGTATTGCAACCGGCGCACTTTCATTCAGGAACTCAAAGCAGTGGTATCCTATAATAAACAGAGAAGAGCCGGGTTAGTAGCCAAGGTCGTCAACGGAAAGGCCAAAGGCCTCCGTGCAGGATGAACGGCAGGGGGAAGGGAAGAAAAATGTAAGGATAGATATAGCGAAGGGGGAAGAGTGAAGAAAAGAAAGGGGGGAAAGTGAAGGAAGAAGAAAATGATGTGAAAGGAAAGATATAGGATAGGTTTGTCCTGCACGAGGTACATCCTGCACAGAAGCCTCCCCTTTTAGTCGCCTCTTTCGACAAGCAGGGGTTACTGCGGGACTATTCTAAACCCCGTCCTGCAGGGGGGAACAGTTATATTAATTAGTAAGCTAAATATTAATAGGCAGTAAATACTTGTGTAATATTTTATTCAAAAGTATGATTTAATTATCATTTACTAATAACCATAGTGTTTTACATTTCTTTATTTAATTTAACCCTTTCGAATCTCTTATATGTTACCCAGGTAGGGGTTCCTCAAGATTTTTCGAAATATTTTAAGGGATTCTCCAAACAAAAAATGATGGGAGTCACTACTGTAAGTTAATAAGATTACGTTGCATTATTTTAATATGGCACAACTTAAAAGATAGGTCCATAGTGTAATCCGTTAAGGTACGACATTTCAGGGAAACGGAGTGATTACTACATTCACCATAAAAAGTATCACCCTACCTTAATGGATTTAATTAAGACCCTAGCTTATAAGCTATACCATAATGGAGTAATGGAATGTAAGCTTGCTACCTTTCAGGATAAACGAAGCTTACATATATATCTTTTGTCTTACTTAAATAATCTATATGTCTATTTATTCCACGATATCTTTTAAATGTGAACCAATTTCAATAAGTTTGTCAGGTATATACTTTGAGCCTTCGTCTAATAACTTAAGTACCTAGTATTATAATCTGGTTATCCTTTTCAATTTGGCAGTCCTTCAAAATGTTTTTGGTTTAATAGCTGATCCAAAGTAATTTGAATTTAAAATTGTATCACTCGATTGAGTACGTAGGTGTATTCTTTGAAATTTGGACCTCTTGTGTGTGACTGAATTCTAAAGCTACGAGAGCAACGGTCATTCCACCCTTTAATATAGTATTCATTTGTCTTATATAAAACTCTATCACTATTGTAAGATATCAACTTCAAATCCAAAGACAAAAATGAATGTAGAAGATATTTCAACGGGAAATCCATAGAGAAATATTAAGATGGTAGTAACGATAAGAATATCGAAGCAATTTCTAACGTGATGTACTAAGCATTTTCTCAATATGAGGAGCGAGGTATATTGATCACAATATCACTAATTTATAATAATGTTTAACAGTAGTGTGTCCGGTCCCATGGTGTATTGGCCTTTGCACTTGGCTACAAATCTAGGGATCCCTGGTTCAATTCCAGGCAGATACCTTAGCCAAAACCCCAAAAAAGACATTGTCAGTAATTAATTCATTTAATGGGAGGGTATGATGAATGCATTTTAGCTAATTTAATATAGAACCACGTCTAATTGTTGAGGTTATTCGCATATGTACTAATTACGCTAGTGAGTAAGGGATTATTAAGGTTGAATTTAGAGGAAGTGTACCAGCGTCTACGTAGAAGGAGAGTAGGTAATAATTTGGTAAAAAACACACACTCAGTACACCTAACCAGGATTCAAACCCCCTGTCATCCGCAGTCTACTCTATTATGAGAGTGAAGCCTTAGACGATGCGGCCGCCGACGCAGGCAATTAGCTAAATTACACCTGTATTGGCTTAGATAAAGGATTGGAAAATCCCAGTTAGAAATAATACTAAGAAAACCTCTTACCATGCATCATACGGTGTTGTTCTATTGCATTGGTGTAATTAATGCCTTAAACTACCTGTCCTCTGGGAGAGTAGTTTTAATAAATAGTAGCCTTCTGTAAATACAGTCAAAAATATTAAACTCTTAAGAAACATTTACCAATAAGCTTATCCTCTTAATGAGGGGTCAAAGTATCCTCCCGATTTTTAGTCCATATTTTGGCAGTTTTAAGACAGACAAATTTGTGGTTGAAGGCTAACACAAAAACGGGTTGCTCAAGTTGATGCATTTTTTGAAAATAAATAATGTCTCAACAGTTATTGAATATTTATCATGAGTATAGTGGTATTTTACTAGAAGATTCTTAAATGAAGAGCAATGTCCTTGTCAAACAAGCAATTATTGAAGCCAGGTATTCAAAATCTGCTGAAAAGATTATTTGTAGAAAATTAAAATAAATGTATCTAGTGAAGCAATTTATAATTTGTTTTGTCCAGAAATAATTTACGTTCCCTTTAATTCCATCTTAATAATACACATATTGGTGTACACTTTGTCCTAATTAGATCGTATACCAATACTTTTAAATTAAATTGTTTGAGAATCTGCCTGACCCATATAGAGTTGTGGAAAAATATATCACAGCTAATTCAACATGTGAAGTAGATAAAAGTATCCCTATAATTTTACGTAACACCATTAAGGTAATACCTACTACTCCTGAAACATCTGTATCTATACCTAACACTTCTAAACTATTAAAAAAATATTAAGCTCTTCAACAGTAAAGAGAAGAAAGTACCAGATTCATATATTCATGAAAAGCATAAAAATGTCATAAAAGAGGTTTAAAATTTGAGGTATTACGATGTATCCTTTCAAAATTAATTTATAAAACCAAACATTGAAGATATTATAGAAAAAAGTTATTAAGGACTTACTAAGCCGCTAAATATATTAAAAAGAAAAGATGAATAAATTGGACAGTAATACAAGTTAGTGCTCAGCATATTATGTCGTTTAAAAGCAACCCTTCCGTAGAAGACAGAATTGAGTGTTATTAATTGTAGTTAATTATGGGATGAAGAATGCTCAAGATATGAAGGCGGCCTTTTTACATGTGATTTGCGCTAATAGAAAGGGTTTAGTTTATAAATTTGAACTATAATTAAAATAATTCATAATTTTTGGACTAATTGCTAGTGAAGTTTTTTATTAGCAGTAAGAAATATGAAAGATATAAGTTTACAGATAAACAAATATGTAACCAATTAAATTATTTCACTGTATAAAAATTTAACTTGTGTACTCTTACCTTAAAGCCTGTTCAGGCCTACTCTTTCCCCGAAGTAAGGGATAAGAATGCGCTTGTGTAGGTAAGCTAGAAACTCATTAGTTTTTTTTAATATGTTTTAAAATAATACTAGTGCCAAATTATTTCGCAAGCTATATAAAGTGTAAAAGTAAAATTACAAAAATATGTTAAACTGCGCACACTTATCTACGAATGGTCAGGCAGGCAACTCCGGTCAGTTAGTTTGTGGATTCTGGAATGTTAATAGCTCTTCAAAACCTTAGTAGGTTTAAAATATCATGACATGTGGTAGTGTGGTAAACCCCAACAACTAAAGGAGAGTTTTTTATTTAGAAGGATTGGGATAGTTACAAAAATTATTAACTCATTTCATTTCCCCCTCACCAAGAACTCGGCAATATGACACATAAAGGGGGTGAATGATAAAAGGGGAAAGTTGTTGGAAGGGGAGAGACGTTAAAGTCGTAGTGAGGACGCGTTGCGTCGAACACGAGACGCATAATCAGCTTTTCCCTCCAACTAATCCACGGGCCGCCAGCTCATCCGCACGACAAATTAAATGACATGGGTATAGTGGCAGTAGGGTCATGCAAAAGTGAAGCGTTTGGGTGTAAGGGGGGTAAACTTGGATGTAACAAGCAGAGGGGGCTGATGAGAAGGGGGGGGAGGCTAGTATGAAAGGTGTAAGGGGAGAAGCGATGTAATTTGGATGGGACTTTGACAAGACAAGGTAGGATCTAGACGTACCCCAGCAACCACCAACACCCTCAACTACAATCCAAACAACCCTCCAACCCGAGGTACTATCTAAAACCCAGGAAAAGTTTCTTTATTAGCCTAAAGCTAAACCAGAAAACTTGTTTGAGTCAAGCATGACTTGACTAAGCTCTAATCGGATATAAACCAGCCATCCCTCCCCCCCAAGGATGGTTCGTGTTGACACCTTTTGGAATAGGTTTGTATTAACACTTGGATTTACTTGGTAATCACGTGTTTCGTTTCGTTTTGAGGGAAATGGGCAGATTTGGAGGAGTACATGATAAAATAGTGATTAATTTAAATTCTACATACATATATATATATATATATATTAAATACATGTTAAATAGGAACCAAATAATGTTGATAAAATGGAAATATTATTTTCTTTCAGCTTTATTTTTTTAAATATTTTTTTACAAAATAAATCAACAGACAAATTCCTTCCCGTGTGTAATCATGAAAATATAACTTTTAAGTTCAAAACGTTAAAGTAAATGTAAGTAGATGTTAGACTAAATCAAAAGACAAAATGTTTGGTTAAGAGCTTAGAAGAATTAAAGATAAACTCAAACAAGCTCCAAAATTTAATTTTTGAGAAAGTGTACACTTTGCTATAGTAAAATTCTCTATATGACTATTAACAGACAAGCCTTAGCTCAGACTCATTCCCAAAAAACATGAAGGTTTTGAACAAAGTAAAAAAAAAACTTAATTAATTATTAATTTGAGTGAAAATTAGCTCAGTCCTAGTCCAGTGTACTTAACTGTCGTATATGACTCTTACTTATGATATCAAGAATCCACTTCAGTGGTAAAATGGTCTAAGTTTTCACTCTCAGAACTAGACTGGACAGCCGATGATGGTGGGGTTGGATGTTCAAACATCAGTCTGGTGAGAGTGGCTTTTCCTAAATGGTGTTTCACTCTCTCCATGAAAATGCAGCCACAATTCCTTTAAATTCAACTTTACTCACCATTAGCACATACATATGTGCATAACGGGAAGGAGTAGTTAAACTTAGCCTCGAAACAAATTAAATTATTTTGGTTGTTTTACCATCTTTTCCCTAGGCGAATGTCAGTGCAGATATGTAAAACCGACCTTAATAATCATGTCCCCTTAAGTTATTGCTTGTTTCAGATAACCTGAATGGGCAGAAATATAAAAAACCTTTTTGACAATTACATAAACTTCTAAAATAATTTTAATACATTCATTCGTTAGGTACTGTAAATATTGAATTAAAATAGTAAAACCTAAAATGAAATAACTTTAATATAATAAAATGTTATCAATGTTTTAAAAAAACTTTCCTCAATGCATCCAGATAGATATATATCCTCGGAAAGTTGGATTAGAAATATTATAAACTAAATTAACATTAACAAACCTAATTATGGCATTTTTAACAAATAAACTTAAGGTGCAGCCGAAGGGAGCGCGAATAATTTTACAGTTATTATAGCATTATATTTTTTTAGACAAATTAAATCAAATATTTTTCCAAGTAGCAAC
The DNA here is from genome assembly GCA_039000515.1 of Timema cristinae. Classification (NCBI taxonomy): domain Eukaryota; kingdom Metazoa; phylum Arthropoda; class Insecta; order Phasmatodea; family Timematidae; genus Timema; species Timema cristinae. The sequence goes on from JBCFYV010006060.1 coordinate 12,058, forward strand.
ATAGAGTTAAGTTCTCTGCACATGCTAATATCAACTGATCTTTGCGTATAACCCGAACGGGTAGTAAGACGCGGTGCTAATAATAATAATAATAATATATAATAATAACTGATCTTGAATATATGTCAAGGGTGTCATGGAATTTTGTCAAAACTTTTTAAATATAGAGAAAAGGTTTTGACAAAATTCCAGGACACCCTTAATATATATTCAGGATCTGTGGATATTAGCATGTGCAGAAAAGTAAGCTCTATGTTGCTACTTGAGAAATATTTAATCTATTTTGGCCAAAAAATTTCAATTCTATAAAAATGGTTAAAAACACTTGCACTCCTTTCTGCCGCACCTTAAACAGAAATGCTTATGGTGAAATACATAAAGTCTGTTCAGCATAGGAATTGTTTTCTGAAAGGTCTTTTTCCATACCAGAAATCTATTATATAGTAGGATATTGGTAGGAAAAAAGACCTTTCAGAGAGTAATTCCTACGTGAATGGAGTTTACACCAGTGATTTTATGGTCTAAGGCAGGGGTGGCCAACAAGTGGTAAATTTGCCAGAAAAATCTAAATAATTTGAGTTGACCAGCTTCATCGTAAAAAAAACCTCATCCTGATGGCGTATGCTAGTTGTAATTTGATATTTCTCGGATATCATTAGAAAAATTCCCCATATACAATGAGCCAGGTATTCAGTCACTGGCTAGGTAGCTTGTTAGACAAAAGGAGTGTAAAATTTCGTAATAAATGGTCTAACTTTAATTTCTTTATCACCACTTATTACTTACCCGTTCGGGTTATATTCCTATATACTAATTACACTAATGTTTTAGAGGCTTGGAAGGTTTAATTGAGATAAAAAGAGCACCCATATTTGCTTGTATAATGAGTGGACAACCATTTAGGAAAAATCCCCCTAGGTACACCCGACCAAGGATCAAACCCCGATCTCCACGTCTTCGGCAGTCTAGTCCAACACATAGCCACCGGACCGGGTTTTCCCTAAATCTTTAATGAGATAAACTTCGTCATTTGCATTTGAGGCAGTTATAAATGTTTAAGTGTGTATGTTTTGAATAAACTTGTTCAAACGGAGTTTGTTGGCTTAAATATTTCAATGAGCAAACTAATT
>JBCFYV010006061.1:0-13428 GCA_039000515.1 Timema cristinae
TATTTTTTGTATGTGTATCGCAAATTATAGTTTTATATAAATCAATAACAATAATTGTACGGTATTACCCCACTCTCTGTGCGGCATTGCCCTACCAGGGTGGGCAATGCCGCACAGTGACTAATTACATATTTTAATTAATTGTAAGAGAATGCTAGATTCAGTATATAAAAGTAATACACTGAATTGATGTATAAAAAACAAAGTTTACAATGATATATTACTAGATTTAATAGATTAAATGAGAACATAGCAATGTCTTGTTTTCCTTAAGTGTGCGGTATTCCCCCGATCTCCCCTAACCCTGTGTAATATTCCTAAAGAAAGTACGTGTATTTAACTTGGAAACCTTGAATAGATGGCAGAATATCTTGGGTGATTATTTCCTTTATTATCTTTTTATTATTTTATACTCGTATGTGAGGCTCCCAAATTGTCGTGGATAATATTATATTACAGTATTACGTGTAATATTGGCGTTTATATTATTTATAAATCTTAGCTTCATTAATCACATTATTTCGTTTATTTAAATCAAGCAATGATTAGTATTTGTTGCCAGGAAGCATGATGTATTTCAATATATTATAATAAAGGTTTCCTAGATACATATTATTGTTGTTTTTTATTTTATATAGTTAAAATATTTATTTTTCATACGAATAGTAAATAATTTAAAAGAAATTATGTTTGTGAGTACAATAATATTTTTATATTATATGAATCACTATTTATAACTTCATGTTGTATGTCCCTTCGCCAGCCAGTAAAACAGACTCAAAAACTTCTATATTATAAGCTCTTTTCTTCTTTTAAAATATCTAAAAATATTAAATATAAAATTAACCAGTTTAACACAATGTCAAAATAATTTATTTTTCTTACTCGAAACGTTCTATTTTTTAAGCTCTGAAAATTTAAATACAGAAAGAAGACGATATGATATAGATCGGAGGATGGGTTATTTAAGGTACTTTAAGTTTTATTTGTATTAATTTTTTAATATAATTCATTTATAACAAAATTTATTATTGGGGAACAACAGCTAATCAGTGATCTAGAATAACTCAATTTCTATTCAACTTAAAATTAGTTTGTGTATTTGCTAATAGATTTGACCAATACCATTGGTTGGTGTTGAACACGTTTTACTCATTGGTCACGGGGGGAGATGTGGTCATTATTTTCTGTCTTCAGATTCAGGAATATTTCAGAAAATACAAGATCTGTATGATTTTAAAATTATTTTCATAGACATAATGAGATAACACTGTAATCTTACTTTTTTTTTGCATCGAGATTAATATGAATAATTTCGTTTTATATACTTTCGAAAAAAAAGAGGATTTCTCGATTCTGTCTGTCTTGTCTGTATCTTGGCCTAGAGCTGATACCATTTTACCGAGAGTTGAGACCTGGTATGTGGGGTAGTTAACAGGTTATAAATAGGAGTGTTTGGAATCATATTCAACCCTAAAGTTAATGTTGGTTTAAAAGAGATATTTTGGAAATTAGATATAAAGATTTTGATTAAAATTTACATTCAGACACTTTTTAATATTACAAACAAAATGCTGCGACAAATTTTACAGATAAACTGACTTGGAGGGATGTTAACATAAACGGATATCAACAATGTGGATAATATCTACGCAACTATTAGAGTTAAGAAATAATTTATCATTGATTAATATTAAGACTATTAAAATGAATCAATTTTAAATATAACATACGAGGTGTGGCTATTAAATAACCAGACTGATGCTGCTTCCAGCAAACTGCGAGCGTGCCACGACATGTTTGAACATGACTATTTCTGATGGTCCTTCCCCACCCTGAGCTCGCTAGACAAGCCAGCAGGTCTCTCAGTTTGACTGTAGCAGTTGATTGAATTAGTCTACGCACTAGTGGCGCGTCGGAAAAATGCCAAGTGGTCAGACTGAGCAACGGGTTAACCACAAGTTTCTTGTTAAACTAGGGAAAACTGCCACAGGAGCTTATACCATGTTGAAAGAAGTCTATGGGAATGAATGTTTATCCGAGTTTTTGAGTGGTTTAAACGGTTTAAAGAAGGGCGTGAACCGATTGAAGACGATCGGCGCCCAGGACGGCCCTCAACGTCAAAAATGGATGAAAACATTGAAAAAATTTGTAAATTAATCCATGCTAATCGTCGTCTGATCATCCGAGGGCTTGCTGAAATGACAGAAATCGACAAAGAATGTGTTAGACAGATTTTGCATGAATCATTTAAGGTTTGCGCAAAAATGGTGCCGAAACTCCTAACTACCAAGCAAAAGGAATCAAGACAGAACATTTGTACCAACATCCTAAACAACATCACCACTGATCCAGATTTGTTAGACAAGGTGATTACTTGTGATGAATCGTGGTTTTTTACTTACGATCCCGAAACAAAGGGCAATCCATGCATTGGAAGAGCCCAAGCTCGCCAAGGCAAAAAAAAAGCCAGGATAGTAGTGAGTGGGCGACTTTGTTCCATCGATAATTATTCATAATTTGACGTATGAGAGTATGTAATTGACTTTTCAATGACGTATGTCGTGTGTAGATTGACGTTTTCAATGACGTATGTCAGGTATAGACCCGCCCTGAGCCATCAACTGTAGTGAGTGACGACAGGTGGGGGAGGTCAGTCTTAAAAGGTCAGCGCCAAGATAATTTCTGTCGCGGACAAGTTTTTTTTAAGTGTATATGAATTCAGTGAGTGAGGTCAGCCTTGGTCAGCCTTGCCGTGTGACGTCAGCCCACATTTGGACGTCACAGCACTTGACCGAGATTCGAACCTCGATCTCCACGTCCCCCGAGCTCAACACGACTAGCGCGTTAGCCAACTACTCCCCCGAGGAGGGTAGTAAGAAATATAAATGTGCGTAATACCACTCGAGTTCAGGATATCAATTTATTATCACAAATAGATTGGGATAACTTAGAGGGTACGCTTCAATGATGTATGGCTTCAATGCCGCTCTGAGCCAGCAACTGTAATAATGACGTATGATACTATGGTGTAATTAAAATATTGGTATGGTAGTCTGTGACATAAGAAATTGATGTCAGTAGTAATGGGTGTGTGACGTCACCGTCACATTGACAGCTCACTATAGAATTTTATAGTAGGTTCGCTTAAATAAGGCGGCTTTATCTGTGCAAAGAAGATAAGGGAGGACACATAATAGTTGCTGTTTTTATTGTATGTTCGTTAAAATAAGACGAATTTGTGATTGAAATAAACTCACTATATAATTATAGTAGGTTCGCTTAAATAAGGCGGCTTTATCTGTGCAAAGAAGATAAGGGAGGACACATAATAGTTGCTGTTTTTATTGTATGTTCGTTAAAATAAGACGGCTTTGTGATTGAAATAAACTCAATATATAATTATAGTAGGTTCGCTTAAATAAGGCGGCTTTATCTGTGCAAAGAAGATAAGGGAGGACACATAATAGTTGCTGTTTTTATTGTATGTTCGTTAAAATAAGACGGCTTTGTGATTGAAATAAACTCAATATATAATTATAGTAGGTTCGCTTAAATAAGGCGGCTTTATCTGTGCAAAGAAGATAAGGGAGGACACATAATAGTTGCTGTTTTTACTGTATGTTCGTTAAAATAAGACGGCTTTGTGATTGAAATAAACTCACTATATAATTATAGTAGGTTCGCTTAAATAAGGCGGCTTTATCTGTGCAAAGAAGATAAGGGAGGACACATAATAGTTGATGTTTTTATTGTATGTTCGTTAAAATAAGACGGCTTTGTGATTGAAATAAACTCACTATAGAATTTTATAGTAGGTCCGCTTAAATAAGGCGCCTTTATCTGTGCAAAGAAGATAAGGGAGGACACATTATAGTTGCTGTTTTTATTGTATTCTCGCTAAAATAAGACAATTTTGTATTTGAAATAAAATAGTATTTTTATAGGAGGTTCGCTGAAATAAAGCGTGTTTGTTTATGCAATTCGAAATAACACACTATTCATTTTTTATAGTATGTTCACTGAAATAATGTATTTGCCACGTATTGAGGCGGATTACATTAAATCAATGGATATTTTTTAAATTGGGCTTATTTGAGGTATTAAACGTGCATTTTCTGAACCGGCTGATTCAATCAGAGCACAAGAATCTCTATGAGCCAGAGCGAAAGGGCCTTCCAATTTTTACCGGGAAAGGTATTAACATAGAGAGAGGAAAAACCCAACTTCCGTCACACGCAATTCCATATAATGTTGACCTGACACTACAGACCACGTGATCACCAGTATTGTCAAAAGGTAAGATTTAATTTTGTTGTTTTTAGACAGTTTATTTACTAAAACTAACAAATTGGAGGTCAAAGTTTTAATATCTTTACTTTTACTTTAAGTTACAACACTAAGACCATTTAAATAATTAAATAACGTGAACTATTTGTTCTAAGTCTTGTATTGGCTACATACAAGATATCATTATGTCCTCAAATTTCGAATCTCCTTAAAAAATATGTTTAACAATTACAAAAATAAAATACATAAGTTTTCCCACTTGCTTGATTTACCGGGCAGTGGTTTTCTGTTGATGTTCAAACAAAAATGTAGTTATTTTCTACATAATTATTTTTTTCTAAAATTTTAAGTGTTATAATCGAAGAGTTTGGATCGCAGATTTTGATAAAATCTATATATATATATATAGATTTTGATAAAATATATATATATATTTAATAATTAAAACAGATTTTTAAGAATCGATAACGTTCATTAAAAGTGAAATTATCAGGCTCAAGTGTATATTACGCCTTAGGCCTATATCTCATCTCACCATAAACAATATCAAAACATGATGGATTCCAAGTGTTATGGCTTGCAAATATGTTCTAGAGTTGAGCTTTTCAAATTGATTAAATCTGTATATCTCTTCTTCTCAACTAAGAATAAATAAATAGCCCTCTATATTTAAAACATAAAGCGATTCATTTAGACAATGACTCCCGTAGTTCTACCAAACCAATTTTTAAGTTTTATTTCTAGCATTGCCTCTTAATACCTGCTTAATTTTAGTTTTAATAGAATCTTTTACACCTTGTATGTGTACAAACAAATTTTAAATTTCAAAGATATTAAAATGGAAAGCTGTAATTTTAGAAAACGACAATTATTTTACAGAATATTCTTTAGTTTCGCCAAATCGGTTTTAAATGTCTCTTTATTAAATAAAAACTTTTTCTTTGAAGACTGTTATATAAAAGTTTACAAAACCTCATTAGCGAGGCCGTAATTTATTCATAATTTACCTAAGGCAGTGGATTTGTGGACGCTATTCTGACAGGGTTCCCGATAATTTTTTTTAAATGTCTAATAGAATGTCTTCTCTTGACCTCTATAGCTTCTGAACTTATAAGAATCAAATAGCCAAAGCTATTATTTATACTTTTAGTGAGGATTACTCCATCTAGATATCATATTCTAAAAATTTTTGGTCACAATTAGTATTTTTCGAAAAAAGGTCCTTCTTTTGAAAACTGAACTGTAGTCATGTTAGTATTAAACAATTGTATCTATCACTACTCATACAATAATTTAATTACACTAATGGAGTAGGATAAGGAAAAGTTATATTTAAAAAAAATCTAGAGCATTTACCTCTTATTATAACAACATCCCTGGCGAGGACTATAAATCGAGCATAGAGTCAAACCTTGAACTAACAGATTGATAATATAAGACAATTATTATATTATTAGTTATGCTCATTGGTGATGTGCACGGATGTTTACACGATAGCACTGATCTATCATCTGATGATGAATAGACAACAAAGCGTCCCTTGCTGATGTGGCGTATATGATACAACAAAGTGAATTTCATTATTACATTTGTTTATAACCGTTTATTTTCTATATCATTATTGGCTTTCACGTTATTGTACAACACAATGGCACAAATTATTTCATATTGTGTGTTATGGCTTTGAAGATAATTTAAAAAAATAGGTTTTGAGTAAATCAACCTTAAGTATCTTTTCCTTTAAATACAAACACACATCTTGTTGATCACATTAATCCGTCTTTAAATAAATATACATTTTAGACCAAATTGTTCAACTAAATTTAACCAAATTTAAATATCCAAAAATGTATTATTTCTAAACTATTCTAAAATTATTTATTATATGTAAAAATTAAAACGTATTCTTATTTATCATGAAAATCTATTCCTATATTCCTATTTTGAAGTCAATTTTTAAAGTCATTCTAAAAACAATTCAAATTGTCTATTTGTATTAAGTAAACTACCCCTAAATACATTTATTTTAAATAAATAAATAAACATTATTATTTATAACGTAAAATGTCTCCAGATATCAATTTATAACACACTCGTTAAAGCCATATCTTAAAATATTCATATTTAATAAAAACAGTTTTCAATAAATAGCCCAAAACTGAATTCAATCCAAAAAACAAGTATACATCTTTATTTGTAATGTCCATATAAAACACTCACCAAATATACATTTCAAGAAAAATCTTTAAAACAATTTTCAAAACAATTTGAATTTTCAAAAGTAAAAAAAATCACCCATCAGCAAACCACTGTTTATTGTATTTACCTGGACAACACAACGGTTAATAAGAAGTAGCCCTTGCTCTTACAAGTTTGAATATCTATAGTATTATTTAAAAAAAAAATTACAAATCTCTTTAATAAACTTTTAAAAATGTGTAAATGTTCATCATTAGTTATACAACTCAAGGAGACCTATAGCAGGGCGGTAAACAAAATAATTATGGTAATCTAAGTTTAGTTTTCCTGATGCGTGTGCTGTTTAACATAGATTTAGTGAAACTTGGAAATCTCAATATGGAACTTGTGATCGTGGTTTGCTACTAGATTATGATAATCATACGGACGATGCTTATCTATGAAAGGTACTCCTCAACTGCAGATAAACAAGACTGGGTTCAAAATATGAACAATGTCAAAGACCGTCAGCAAATTCACCACCCAATGAAGATTCTAGCACGTTTTGATTGGTATTTAGAAACCGAGATTAACTCAATTCTAAGGGTAATTTAAAGTTTATTCTAATATTAGTAAAAAAAAGTTATTATTTCTACGTTTCCTTTTAATAATAGGTATATATTCTGTAGCTTGAACCTGTACGGGAGTCGAACAGCGTTCAAATCACTCATTGTCCACGGTCGACGCCGGAAGAACAAGCTGCGTCGGTGAAGTTTTCTGCTGGTTCGTCACACGGTAAGGGTAACGGTACAGGAATCTCTTCGCCCTCGAAGAAATCAGCTATTACTTCTTTAAAATATAAAGACGCACATGCATCTCCTACCGTAGCTATAGCTTCCCAGTCTTGTTTCCAATTAATATATTGATTGTACCAATCACATACAACCATACAACAATATGTAAATTCGGGACATAATTTACGAGTACTGCCCATAAAACAACTATAATCACATACGTGAGTCGAACGTACAAAGTATTCTGATCCGTGTGGTAAACGATCACAAAGAACACGTGCTATCTTATTTGGTCGTTCTAGTCGAGTTAACTCAAATATCTTATCACCGTCAGAATATTCATAAAGAGTAACTACATCAAAAGGACATGTTTTAAAATGATGTTTGTCTAACTCACAATGACAGCCGCGACGCGGTTCACTTTTAAAGTCCGAACAATCGAAGTAATTATGTCCGCGATTAAGATGATTCCGTTTAAAGTTCCTCACCGGGATGTGGAACGCCAAGTCCTCTAGTGAGTAAGCCATTATGAAACTGAAAAACAAATAAATCAGTCTGATCAATAACATATAATAATAATAGCACCACGTCTTACTACCCGTTCGGGTTATACGCTTAAGTACCAATCACTCTAATGGGTTAGGAAGTGAACCCGCGTTTGTGTGGAAAACCACCCCCAGTACACCCGACAGAGATTCGAACCTCGATCCCTCGGCAGCCTGGCCTAGCTACGGACAGCGCGTTAGCTAACTACGCCACCGAAGCGGGTGTCTGAATATATATCATAGAGTTCTGTAGCTGTAAGTATGTTGATAGGTATCAGTTTAGCTAATAAAAAACTAAAAAATAAGTTTCAAACTCACCGGTCTTAGCTTGATTAAACGACGTTAAACGAGCAAGAGCTACTTCTTATTAACCGTTGAGCTGTCCAGATTCTAATATATATATATAACCTCGTATTCTCAGTCGGGTGAACTGGGGTGGTTTTTCTAAAATGGTTGTCCACTCTCCCTCCACGCAAATGTGGGTTCACTTCCTCTAATTAAACCTTCCCAATTCTTAATCCATTCGTGTAATTAGAACCTAAAGCGTATAACCCCAACGGGCAGTAAGACGCGGTGCTAAATAATAAAAAATAAAGTATCAATTAGATAACATTCACAAACATAGCTTATTATTGAAAGTCTGCATTTTTTTTATGAAGTATAGGTTATGTCAACTCAGGTGTAAATTTATATATATTACGTTTTTAAAAGTTTTATATTATTTGAAAAAATATCAGATTTTGTGTAACCTATTTAAATTTGTAATTTTCTTGATTATTGATCACATATTTCTGTTAGCGCCTAACATAAATATTCACTCTTTATCTGAAGAACGTTGTGATACTATATTATTCAATTTTACGTTGAAGTGCTACGTCATACAGGCACGGCAAGTGGAAGGGGAAGGAAAGGAAGAAATATATCGTATGCTTTTGTGAAAGTGGTTTCCTATCTACTTTCCAATACATATGTATAATATTATTGGGGCCTATAAAATATAGGCCATTTATGACATAAATAACACGGTATACGGAAACAAAATAAGTACAGTAGATTTTAAAAAATACAACAACATTCAAATTGAGATAAAATTAAAGATATGCACAGTCTTAAGTTGTTCAAGTTTTCTAGAATAATTGATTATCTTATGATTCTGAGGAGCAATCAATCGATCAATCGATCCTATGATGATCAACACTAACTTAAGTTGTGTAACTATTTACATTTTATCATCGATGGAGAAAAAAATCTGTTCGGTCCGGAAATAAAAAACAAATGTTCATTAATTTGTTCTAAAGATTTGATTTTTTTAAATCATCATCTCCTATTATCGATTCAAAAGTTGACTCCATTTGGTTTGTTGTGTCAATTTCAAATGGAATATTCTGAAAAAATTATATATTTGTACAAGAATCTCCCCGTTTAAAATTGCCAATATTTTTTATATCAAATTATCCCTCATTTAAAGAAATTTATAATTTCAAATTATTAATTTATTTTTATTTTGTAGTTACATTTTTAAATTTAATTATTTTAAAAGCTCAATGCTTTTAACTCTTTAGAGTTTGTATCAACACTAATTTTGTGTAATTTCTCACTCAAAATGGTATGTTTATTAACATTTATTGTAACTTTGTGAATGTTTAGAAAACGGCTTAGTTTTGTATAAGTTTTATTACGTTTTACAAAGTGGAGATTAAGTTTAATTTTAGAACTAAATAATATGACTCTAAATGAGAAGATGTATATGGTTCAAATCTCAGTTAGGTGAACTGGAGTGGTTTGTTTTAAATGGTTTTCCACTCTCCTTCCTCGCAAATGCTGGTTCACTTCCTCTAAATTCAACATTCCCCATTCCTAACCCATAGCGTAGTTAGTACTTGAGCGTATAATCCAAATAGTTAGTAAGATGCGGCGATAAATAATAAAACCAATAATGAAACTCAGACTTAACCACGTGATAGAGCAGGTTTTATTTTCTTGTCAACATATATCTATTTAATATTTTATTTGCACTCCATGATTGAATCAGAAGTTGATATAAGTGATTTAAAATGTGTATCATAGGTTAAAAGGAAGAGATAAATTAATTTAAATATACCCTATCACCATTCACCAAAGTATAAGAATGCTAACGTATGATAAATTACACTTTTTCGAGGGCTACCATAAATATTGGCAGCAATTTAACCTAAGTGTTTCAATCACACATTATTCCTTTTTTTAAATGTATTTATAATGAACAAGACTAAATATGTCCAAATCAGTCATGTCCATATTTATGTTTTAAATATAAAAAATTCCAGATTATAAAAATTCTTTAGCCGCTTTACAGTATTTTTTCACTAAACAATTTTGGCTCGGTATTGCCTCTTGGTGTTTTAAAACAATATTTGATCAGATTTATTTTACAAATAGATAAGAAAATAAATTACATATGTATAATATTACTGGGGGTTATAAAATATAGTCCATTTATGACATAAATAACACAGTATACGGAAACAAAATAAGTACAGTAGATTTAAAAAAAATACAACATTCAAATTGAGATAAAATTAAAGATTAACGTGGGATCCGAACCACGGTGGAGGCCTGGCATTCCCCACATTCACGAGTTGTGATTAATACACGTCTTGTCAGAGGTGAAGGAAGGGTTTTCCAATCAGATAAATCTTTGCCGAGACCGAGGATTGAACCCCGGAGCCCTAGCACAGAAATCTGACACCCTAGACCGCCAGGTCACCTACTTCCTGTTTCGTTTATACACCTATACACTAATTAATCTAATTGGTTATGGATGTGTTAGATGAAGTTTATGGAAAGTGTACCTGCATTTGGTTGGAGGGAGAATGTCGAATCGTATTAGAAAAAGTTACCCTAAGTACACAGCACCGGGGTTCGAACCCTTATCTCCCCGTCATCAGCAGTTCAGCCTATGGTTGATATGACACCTCAGATCATGCGGCTACCGCTTCAGTAGATGTATCATCTGTTAAACACGTAGTTAATACTTTTGGTTTATGTGACCATGGGTAAGTGGTCCGGGTGCTTCTAAGAAAGACGAAAAATTGTCGGTCCTGTTATCCAATTATTAAATATCTCGGAGCTAGTGCTGAGTGTGTAGTATTAGACTACTGCCCTAGGTTAAGTTTGTGTGTAAGTCCTGCTATACAATTAGTAAATATCCAGGAGGTAAGGCTGGGTGTGTAGTATTAGAAGTATTGTCCTAGATTAAGCTTGTTTGTAAGTCTTACTATCCAATCAGTAAATATCTATGAGCTAGGGATGGGTGTGTAGTTTTAGACGTGCTGTCCTAGGTTAAGTTAGTTTGTAAGTTCAGCATGTTTTCATAAAAGTGCAAGTTAAATACACTATAAATTAAAAAGAGATCGTATTCTTGATGAGATTTTTTCTAAGGCTCAAGGTCGAGCTAGCCAAAGATATGACTACAGTTCAGTTTTCAAAAGAAGGACCGTTTTTCGAAAAATACTAATTGTGACCAACATTGGTAACATTTTACTAAAACTATCGGTGTTATTTTATAGGTATTGATAATATCTATCAAAGGTAACGTCTGCAGGTCACATGGTTTGACATATCCATAAGTGAGAGTAGATCTAGTAAGTTCTCTAGCTGTCAGGTCCTTCCTGTGAAGTTTGGACTGCGCACCTTGGTTTGGCATTGGTTCAAGGTGATCGGTGCCTTGTGCCGCAATGTTGTTTGCAAGGCCGCCTTGTGTAAGAGCGATAGAACCAAAGAGAGTGACAGAAAGATACATTAAGGACCTACTGACTGTATACAATGCGGTCTTTCGATAAACATATTAGACTGTACGTAAGAATATACTACAGTCGACGTATTGAGGTGGATTACATTAAATCAATGGATATTTTATAAAATACGCTTATTTGAGGTATTTAACGTTCGTTTTATGATTCAATCAGAGCACGAGAATTTCTATGAGCCAGCGCGAAAGGACCTTCCAATTTTTTTGCGGGAAAGGTATTTTTAAGATATGGCTTTAACGAGTGTGTTATAAATTGATATCTGGAGACATTTTACGTTATAAATAATAATGTTTATTTATTTATTTAAAATAAATGTATTTAGGGGTAGTTTTCTTAATACAAATAGACAATTTGAATTGTTTTTAGAATGACTTTAAAAATTGACTTCAAAATAGGAATATAGGAATAGATTTTCATGATAAATAAGAATACGTTTTAATTTTTACATAAAATAAATAATTTTAGAATAGTTTAGAAATAATACATTTTTGGATATTTAAATTTGGTTAAATTTAGTTGAACAATTTGGTCTAAAATGTATATTTATTTAAAGACGGATTAATGTGATCAACAAGATGTGTGTTTGTATTTAAAGGAAAAGATACTAAAGGTTGATTTACTCAAAACCTATTTTTTTAAATTATCTTCAAAGCCATAACACACAATATGAAATAATTTGTGCCATTGTGTTGTACAATAACGTGAAAGCCAATAATGATATAGAAAATAAACGGTTATAAACAAATGTAATAATGAAATTCACTTTGTTTAATCATATACGCCACATCAGCAAGGGACGCTTTGTTGTCTATTCATCATCAGATGATAGATCAGTGCTATCGTGTAAACATCCGTGCACATCACCAATGAGCATAACTAATAATATAATAATTGTCTTATATTATCAATCTGTTAGTTCAAGGTTTGACTCTATGCTCGATTTATAGTCCTCGCCAGGGATGTTGTTATAATAAGAGGTAAATGCTCTAGATTTTTTTTAATTATAACTTTTCCTTATCCTACTCCATTAGTGTAATTAAATTATTGTATGAGTAGTGATAGATACAATTGTTTAATACTAACATGACTACAGTTCAGTTTTCAAAAGAAGGACCTTTTTTCGAAAAATACTAATTGTGACCAAAAATTTTTAGAATATGATATCTAGATGGAGTAATCCTCACTAAAAGTATAAATAATAGCTTTGGCTATTTGATTCTTATAAGTTCAGAAGCTATAGAGGTCAAGAGAAGACATTCTATTAGACATTTAAAAAAAATTATCGGGAACCCTGTCAGAATAGCGTCCACAAATCCACTGCCTTAGGTAAATTATGAATAAATTACGGCCTCGCTAATGAGGTTTTGTAAACTTTTATATAACAGTCTTCAAAGAAAAAGTTTTTATTTAATAAAGAGACATTTAAAACCGATTTGGCGAAACTAAAGAATATTCTGTAAAATATATTGTCGTTTTCTAAAATTACAGCTTTCCATTTTAATATCTTTGAAATTTAAAATTTGTTTGTACACATACAAGGTGTAAAAGATTCTATTAAAACTAAAATTAAGCAGGTATTAAGAGGCAATGCTAGAAATAAAACTTAAAAATTGGTTTGGTAGAACTACGGGAGTCATTGTCTAAATGAATCGCTTTATGTTTTAAATATAGAGGGCTATTTATTTATTCTTAGTTGAGAAGAAGAGATATACAGATTTAATCAATTTGAAAAGCTCAACTCTAGAACATATTTGCAAGCCATAACACTTGGAATCCATCATGTTTTGATATTGTTTATGGTGAGATGAGATATAGGCCTAAGGCGTAATA
>JBCFYV010006063.1:0-22731 GCA_039000515.1 Timema cristinae
ATGTGAGGCAATATGTTAATGTTAATGTTACTGGAGTTTTAACATACGGTTCTGTTTGTAGACACCCAAAGGGATAGGAGAAGGGATCAAATCTCAGAGACCAACCCCTCCTCACATATCACAATGTGCTACTATATTACAAACACAATTTTATTTTGATGACTGGCTAAGATTTAACGGAACCTCGAACTTTCAAGTCTATAATGTACTCAAATCAATATAGAATGCATATATTAATATTGTAAGGCTGATTATTTTCACTGTCACATTTTTAATTTATTGAATGGTTTGAATGAAATCACGAAAAAAATATTATCAAGAGCAAAACAATATTTCAAAATAAAACATCGTTTCCTCTTTTAGGAAGTTGTGTTGCACGTTTCACAAACCTTCAAGATAGTTCTGATAGAATGAAACCTAGGTTGGGGGGATTGGGTGGTGACAATCGATTTTCTAAGAGGCAACCTCTTTGTAGAATGACAGCAATGTAAAGTGTGAACTGTGTTCTTCTTTTCATTGTAAAAGTCATATTGTGTTCGTCCCTTTTATGTGTTTCTATCCACCTTTCCTATACCTTCTCCAAATATTAGAAAACAAAATATGTCAAATTCAATTCTTGGACATGTCTGTTTGTGATGTAAAATAAAACAAAGACTTATCCACAGCTGTGTATACAAAAAGCATTTAAGAACAAAGTATATTAAAACATGTGCCAACATGGCATATTGAATATAGTTGGAAAGGCTGGAATTTTCACTGAGAATGTTTTTTTTCTCCTTGTAGTATAAAGAATACCTCCCATTCCCAGGTAAATGATGGTGCAATTTTCTAACTTTAACTTTATCATCTGATTGTTAAGGGAAGTATGAATTTCAAAATCTCATATGGCTTTACTTGAAAGAATGTTATTAATTGGATTAATAATTATAAATTTATTTTTACTCTTTCAAAAAATATATCAAAAGATGAATTTATATAATTTTTAAAGAACAATAATAATTGTTTCTGGAAATAGTAATGAAACTGAAAATGTTAATGTATTCTTCACTTCAAAGTGTCTGCATATGACTATATGTAGTTTTAATCTTTATGCCCACTTCATTTAAAAATATAAGCTACCCTTTGAAATAAACCTTTAATTTAGATTCCCACCTTATTTTAGAATTAGATTTATACGCTTTTAATGTGTCAATTGTTTGGAATCTTCATTGTTTGAATTTTTGTATCATTCCTTTAAAAGTGTTGGTCTGTCAGTTTGGCCCTATAAGTGCATACATAATTTATATGTGACTACCTTTGTTAATATTCTTTAAACATAGTGTGGGAGGGGAGGGGGCGTGCCAAATGGATTTATTAAATAAAAAAGACACCAAATGGGGTGAGCAAAGTTATGAAAAGATATGATTTTTTTATATTTGTTAGTTTCGGCCTCGCTTCAAAAAAATAGTTCAGCTTCTTCAATTGTGATGCTACACCCATTAAAGTCATCATTAATTATTTCCAGCCTCTGGCCGGGTTAGTTTAGTAAAATACCTCCATTTTACTCTATCTTTCCACCATTCTTCCTTCTTTAATATCTTCCATTCTTCTCCTTTCACTTGAACACTTTCTCTTTGTTATCTGCTCCTCCCATCTTTTTCTTGGTCTCCCTTGTGGTTTTTTAACTACATACTTCACTTTTAACATTTTCTTTGCCATCCTTTCTTTTTCCATTCTCATTACATCCTCATACCATCTCAGCCTTCCTTCCTCCAGTATATCATGTACTCCCTGTACTCCCACTCTTGTCTCCATAATTTCATTCCTAATCTTGTTTCTCCTCATGACGGCTAACAAGCTTCTCACAAACTTCATTCCCATCACCTCCACTTTCCTAAAGTATTAAAGTATTTACTGAAAAAATACATAATTATCTTCTATTATTTACATTTTTTGTTGTTTCGAAGATGAGAAAACTTTGTAGTAATTGAATAATATGTTGTAATAGTAGCATGATTTACCAATTTTGGAAGAGATAGGTACATTTTTTGCAGCTAAGGCCTTACATATAATATTTAATGTCTAAAGCTATATGGATATTAAGATTTATTTTTTTCAACCTTAAACAATATTTTACAGAATATTAAAGTTTCAAATAAGCTTTGGGAATATTTTATACATTCTATTAGCCTTTGAATAAAAAAATGAACTTTGCAGGCCCCTCCACAACAAAGTAATTTTCAGGTCACCTCAAACCCTATCTAGAGCATAAAGGAGGTCTTCTGCTGAAGAAAGGGCATAATGTGTCCCAAAAATGATTGTGATATGTTTTGTTTTTAAATGTGAACTTATGGGTCTGCATTTTGTTGGAAAATGAATAATCTAGGGGTGTACCAAGTATTATTTTTAAATTTGAAGTAAACTTTAATCGAATATATGAAATATTATACAAGCCAAACCCAAGGTTCAAAAAACTTGTGTTAACTGTTTTAAGGCTTGAAAAAAGTATTATATTGTAGATATTTATATACGTTTATACACTAAATTAATTTATAAATGTTTCAAAGCCAGTTCTAAGGTAACATTTAATATCAAACGACTGCTCTGTGGCCCCCTTGATAAAGGACTGAGGAAAAGATTGGCAAAGTGCTTTTTTGGAGTTTAGCATATGGGGTGGATAAGGGGACATTAAGGAAGGTGAAGGATGGAAAGAGTAAGGAATGAGTGAAAGCTGGAGAGAGATGAAAAGAAAAGGTTATCAGAGGTTGTCAAAAACAGGAAGAAAAACTGAATTGGAGACTGCCTGAGAAGGGAACATCTGTTGATGGCTTTTATGTAAGGAATGGTGTATGGAAAGAGGGGAAGCAGATGTCGAAGGTACCAGATAATAGATAACATCAAGATGAGACGTAATTACAGACAGATGGCAAGGATTACCGAGAACAGAACTGTGTTGAGAGTCATCATGTGATGACCTGCCATTAGGTAGAAAGCTAATAATACTTTCATTATACAAATGTTTGTACTATTTTGTTTTATTCTAATAAACATTACTATCAAGCTGACAATTAAATTATTTAAGATTTTTCCATATAAATCTTAATTTGTGATGTATATAACATCTCAGAATGATAATAAATGACCATAAATTTAGTATTTTTTTATGTTAATAGTTTTATTGGCGAAGCTTCTTAATTGTCAGAGCCAGACTTTTTCTTTAAGTGAAGTCGTAGCTGACATTTGATTTGAAGCTAAGTTGAAGTTTCAAAGCATCCCACAACCCCAAGCATAATCCTTGACCTTCTTTCCACCTTTCAATGTCCACTAAATCTATCTATTTGGCGCCATTATTTACTTAATAAATATTTTTGTGAGTTCCAACAAAACTAGAAATAATTTAATATCAACCCTGTAAAAATCTCTTTCTTGATTGGTGAAGAAATATCAGACATGTGTGTGAAGCTAGGCTGGAGGATCTTATTTAAATCTTTAAACCGTAATCAGTTCCCTGCCTAAATCAGACAGTTGGTTTAAAGCCATCAAAAAGGTGGATTTCAAAATGAAACAAGATCACAAGACCCAGTTTAAATTAATATGTAGTTTTCATGGAGAGCTGCATCAGATGAAACAAATGAATTAATTAAATAAGGAATACTTTGTTTCAATACCTACACATTTGAAACAAACACATATTTTCGATGACATTTTGATACAACTACAAGCAGTTCCACGTGATTAGCCCTTTTTTAAACTGAGTGGGAATGCAACTGACACAATAATGTTGATGTTTTGAAACATTTTCTTTTCACAACAGTACCAGTATAGGTCATATTTTTGCCATGATTATTTTTAAACTGTTTAAATGATGGTTTTAAGTGCAAAACAAGATAAGAAGTCGGGACTAGTGTGGTACAGCCAAGTGAGAAGGCCAAAAGGAAGACCAAGGGACAGGTGGCTGAAGGGAGCCCAGAAGAGTGTGGAGAAGGAGAAAGGATACATTGGAGAGGTTTATGTTCCAAAGAAACTGAGACAGTGGCTGGAAACTTCATGATAATGATAGTTTTAAGAGATTTTAAACGGGACATAAATATATAAAAATAATTATTGCTACAATGTTTGTTCAACCCACCATTTCTATCGTGTTATAGTAATATATCATTAAATAAATACGAAAGAAGTGTAAAGAATGAAGCACAAATATAAGCAAAGAACATTAAGTATGTGATAGTGTGTTTCACTTTTATTTGTTCATTTTTTACACCTCAATCATATTTATTTAGTGACATTATGACCTATTAATATATATTTTTAATAAGAGTAAAGAGGTAAGCTTTATCACCAAACAAGTCATGAAATGCAGTGCAAAGAAGCATTAATAAGAGACAAGATATTAAAGAGAGCTGTGAACCATTCAAATTGAGTGACTTTATTAGTTAGTGTCGGACAATCCCCGAAAAGTGATCACCATTGCTGACACCATTGTGCACTAATAAAATGACAGTGTGGTCAAATATGCACCATATTTATGGAGCCAGGCTCTGCACCAAGGTTTCCCAAAGTGCAAGCATCTACAAAAATGAAACTAAATAAACAAACCAGTAGAAAAAAAAATCCTTCATATTGTTGATTCAAACAATCTATTTGGTAAAATCTTGCATCTAGATCACAGCTTTAAAGTGATTCAGCTATTGATCAATAAAGGTTTTATTTTTTAAGTAAATGATGGATAAACATACAGATTAAGTTGTTGGCTTACGTGGATAGTTTGTTCCAAAGGTTTCCAACCAAGTTTAAACACTGTCTAAGTCAAATGGTGCTTAAATACAATTTATTTTTGACATATTTGTTTCAGTTGATAGTCAATAATAATAAAACATATGAAATTTTCTTTTGAGAAAATGAAATTTGTTATTATATCAAGTATATAAATCTAAAAACCAGTGTAAACATAAGAAAACTAATTCATACAGTACCACATATAGTGTTCCTAGGTTTAAAAGTGATGTGGCCCAATGGGGCAGTGGCTAAATAATTTTATGATGAGGGAAATTAATAAAAATAAAGGAAAAATAAACTAATAAGTGTCAATTTAATGAAGAAAGTTCACCTAAGGAAAGAGAAAAATGTGAGATAAGATTTTCCTCTTCCCCTAGGTGAACTTTCTTCATTAAATTTACAATTATTAGTTTATTTTTCATTTATTTTTATTTTTATCAATTTCGATTATGATAGAAATATAGTATTCCTAGTCATAAGACAAAGCATTGAAACCAAAGATCTACAAAGCAGTGTAACTCGAATCCATGCAAGCCAAAGACTTTCTGTATAACTAAGCTGATTTAAATTGATAGTCCAAAAGCCATCATGGATTTAAAGCAACAATCTGAAGGAAAGTTTGAGCTACAAGATTTAATTCCCCAACAAGAGATGAATCTGAAACAATTCCAAACCTATGATAACTTTGCCGACTGATTTCAATGTTTCGCAGTTGTCAACCCGTTCACACGTTCCACAGGAAGACATGGAAAGAAAACAAAACAACACAACAAGATTACACGAATGTCTGCTTCAAGAGGTTTCCCGAAACTTTGTAGAAACATCTAGCGATTAATAATGTATAACATGCAGGGGAGAAAAAACTAAGATTAACAGGAAACATAAACTTTAGTTTTGTAGATAATGTTTGTGTAATATGTATTTAATGTTCAAAATACAAAAATATGACACCAAAAATTGTAAGCAAAATTCTGTCAAAATTAAGTGAGCAAGCAAACCAAAATAAAAAGTTAACATTTTAAAAGGGAAAATTATTTGTAATCTCGTTCTGAGTAAAGTTTCCGTCTCTTTTTTTTTTACACTAAAATAACACCGAGTTTTTAAATAAGGATGATACTTAAAAAAAACCTCTATGTTAGACAAAACCTTCATGCCTTAAAAAAGTCTAGTTATGAAAATAGTTTACTGAAAATAAAATTATTATTTTGAAAGTAACAATGTGACAATATACATGGAAGAAGGTACAATGGTTTAGAAATATAATATTATATATAACATTCAATGAGCATTTCCTGTGTTTTTCTTTTACGTTATTTGTAGGCCTGTGTGGAAATTACAATTTGACTTTGGTAAATTTTCAAGTGGGAAATGACTATTTCCTGCGAGAACGGGGAAAGAAACATTAAAAGAACAATTTCTCACTTTAGGCTTTTAATTATTTTTCAGATTTATAATTTTAGTCTAAACTTAGCCTTCCTGTTCCTTTTAATGAAAAAGAAATAAAAAGTAATTTGATAATAAAATTAGAAGCTAGTGTAAATTTGATCAGAAAGGGATCAAATTTGATAGTTCCAACTAAGATTAATGTAGGATAGATGTTTTGAATAGGGTCATGAAAAGGGACCAAAGTTTTTTTTTCTTTTTGCAACAGTTATAGGTCTGAACAATAAATTGGAATTTTGTTATCTTGTAAAAAAATATTTAAAGAAAAAAGTATACAATTGAATTTTTTATATTAATTTATTTTTAAAAGGAATGTAAGTTTTCCAAATAAACTAAATAATATTATGAATAGCAGGTGTTGAGTAATGTTTTTGATATAATATTTAATTGAATTTGAATACAAACGTGACATTGGCAGACAGCCTTTAATTGTAACTTCTTTATATTTTTTACTCCAAAAATCCCAAGAAATATTATTTCCCGCCCAAATTTCTGGAACAGCCAATTCCCAATTTTTTCCCTCGAAGATTGAGATCCCGCACAGCCCTAGTTATTTGTTGATCTCTACCAATATTTTTTCCCCCTTTTGTGTTTCTTCAATTCTCTTTAATCCTTAGAAAGTTGCGCTGTGAGTTCTACATTCCCTTCTGATGAGTTATGATCGAATGAAATAGTAGAGTCAGTTTTTTCAATTCAAAGCAAAATCAAATCGAATAATATGAGATATTTCCGAAACCGTATTGAAGTTATAATATTTAAAGAAATGTTTAATATTGGATAAAAAATATCATACTTTACATGATTATGTAACTTTGATATTAAATACAATTTACAAAATGATATATTAAAAATAAAATTAATATATTTTGTCTTAAAATGATAAATTAAGTTATAAAATGTAATAGCTATTTTGTTTAAGATTTTTTTTTTCCACACCAACATTACTGATGGAAATGGGAGAAGAAAACTTTTAGAAATAAACATAAATGTGTATTTTAATTTCAAATTATTTTTTGGCGAAGTTTTGGAATTGTCGAAACTGGAATTTAACTCTTGAATCAAATTCGAAGGGAACAAATATTCAAAGCAATGTTGAAATTTTCAAAGCTTAGCACAACCATAGAATGAAATCTAGCTCGAAAGATTGGTCATAAGTGAATTATTTTCTTCAAGAAACAGTCATTAACTCTTTGTTAAGTGGCAGCAATGTTAAGTGTGAACAAGTGCTCTCCTTTTCAATGTAAAAGATATACTGTGCTCGTTCCCTTTTATATGTTTTATTCATCTTTACTGTACCTTCTTCCATACAAAATATACCTCAAAAGAAAGAAGAACATTAAAATATATCATAATCAAAATTATAAAAAGAGTTTAGATAGTTTTAATACAAGGTTTTTACTGTCTATTTGCAATTTATCCTACCTTAACTCTAGGACAAACACAGCAAACATACCCCAGATAGTTAATTTATCACAGAACAAAAGTAAAGCAAACCCAACTAAACGGTATAAAGAAATCTGCCTTTTCTGGGAATCAATCCCAGGATCAGTAGAGGGACGTACAATGCGGATAGTAGCATGTCACTCCCATGATAGTGGTGATATCTGACCTGTGGTGAGCGCCGGCGTCCACTCCTGTTCTCCTGTGGCACCCCAGAGCAGGGTCAAGCTTTTGTTCGTCTTGACGACTTTGTCCTTGTCTTTTACTCTCTCTCTTTCCTTGTCTGAGAACAGGTTGGGTCGTGAGAATGACCGCCCCTTCATGGCTGTCACAAAGCACACAAATATATGTTCAATGTCTGCTGGTTTTATGCTTTTGTAACTCTTGATAAATACTAAATATTATCAATGCCTGTAAAAAAAACCACTGAAAATCAAGCTTTATGTAAATCCAACACCATGGCTTAGTTGGTAATGTCTACTGAGCTTTGGGTCCTGGGTTTGATTCCTAACATGGCCTAAAAATTTATCATTGGTGAAATGTGGGTTTAACCTTTCAGTGAGGAATTAATGTCCTAGGACTGGGTGTTGTGTCTGTCCTAGTCTTAAGTAAGATTATAAGGCACATGAAGCTATGACAGGCCAACAAGCCGGTAGTAGAAAATATATAACTTGACCATAGCCTGGAAATAGTAATGATGTAAAACAAAAATCTAATCCAAATATTATAAAATAAAAATAGTATGAATTTGATCCTAATTGGATATTTTATGATTAAAATGTTTTGAAATGAATATCTTATAATAATGGGATATGAAATCCAAATACTAAATAGAATACTAGGCTACATTATATACATTTCTGAATGAGTCCAAATATAATTAGATTTTAAATATGATGAGATTGATAATTGTATATGGTCAACTCAAAATAATTAATTGATGTATGCTAACTTCTTTAAAAAAAATAAATAATTCATATATTTCTCTTTGAGATCTGAACTTCAAATTCAATTCCATTGAATTCAAATTTGATATTTACTTAGATATGAAATTCAAAAACCAATATGAATCTTTCAGCTAA
Source organism: Timema cristinae (assembly GCA_039000515.1). Lineage (NCBI taxonomy): Eukaryota > Metazoa > Arthropoda > Insecta > Phasmatodea > Timematidae > Timema > Timema cristinae. The sequence continues at coordinate 8,721 of JBCFYV010006063.1, forward strand.
AAATAATTGGAATTTTGAATGAAATTCAAATCCTAAAAAGTTTTGAATCCAAAATTTCGCACAGGTTTACTAAAATTATATAAATATGTTAACAATTTTTTTTAAAATAACATTGTGTCTTACTGTATGTTCAGGTTATACACATATACAGTATAATAGTTACTCTTATGGGGTAGGGATGAGGGAGGAAGCATTTTAGAGGTAATCTACCTGTATTTGCATGGAAGGAGCATGGGAAACCATTTAGTAAAAACCAACCAAGTATAACCAACAGGAATTCAAACCCTGTTCTCCCCATCATCCGCAGGCTAGTCTAACATGAGTCGCCTTAGATCGTTCGACCAATGAGGCGAGTATTGTTAACGTTAACTGCAAAAATATATATCTGTATTTTATGTGATGCCTTTCCAAAGAAAATTAGACAATATTTGACAAACAACAGTGTGCATGCGTAAATGAGTATAAAAACACTCACATTCTTGTTGGAAGGTGATCTGCGAGGCAGAGCGGGGGAGGGATCCCACAATGTTGGGTGCATGGTTTTCATTGCCCGGGGAGGTGCTGAACGTAGACCCCACCCCTCCCAATGTATCATACATCTGCTCCTCTGAGGATACCGCCGGTACAGCTTGGTAATGATGCTGCTGAATCAACACCCCGCTAGGGCCTGAGTGGAACAACAAACATATCAGTGATTAGTTATCCTAAAAAACAAAACATTAATAAGCTAATGGAGTAAGAATAACAAAGGTAAGATTTTAAAGGAAATTTACTCAAATTTGGGTGGAAAGAGAGTGGGAAACCAATAGTGAAATGAAAAATTACCCTTAATTCACTAAGCTTGGATTAAAATCCTGAACTTCTTATCACTGGTAATAGTCTAATGCAAGAGTGAGGCCTTAAATCAGAGGTTTTCAAACTTTTAAGAATTAAGAAGCCCTTACACCATAAAAAAAAATGGTAGAGGCCTTATGACTTTTTTTTTACACTAATATTATGAACATTTGATAACAACAGTTATATTTTACACATATTAAAAGTATAAAACAAAGATAAATCATCATATATTCTGGCTGCACCTTTGGCAAATGTTTCTTTTTCAGATTTAAAAAAATTGGTAATCCTAATTTAATTACTAATCAGACACCTTAGCTCAGTTGGTGGCATGTCTGTCTACTGAGCTAAGGGTCCTGGGTTGGCATGGCCAAAAAATTTATCATTGGTAAAATGTGGGTTTACCCTTTCATAATGATGAATTAATGGCTGGGAACTGGATGTTGTGCCTGTCCTAGTCTTAAGTTAGATTATAAGGCATATGCAGTTACAACAGGCCTAGTAAGCCGGTGGTGGAAAATATATGGCTTGATTTTTTTTTAAATTGACCTAGACCACAGGCTGGAAACAGAAATGGATGTAAAAAAAAAATGCTGTTTTACAGTGTGAAACACATTTAACCCTTTTGATGCATATTTAATTTTTACTTCTTACCTTCAGAAATAAGTCAAAAATTCAAAATCTGAAAATTTGAATGGTCATGATTATGAGCAAATAATGTGATTTTTAACTAGTAATGCATTTTAAATATGAAATTTAGCACCACATTGTCTATAAATCCCATAATAATATATATTTTATATTGATAAAATTGTATGCATAACTTATTATTTATGTCACATTTTACCCAAATGCAATATTATTCTGCTATCAGAACCAGTCTTTATTTTACTAGCAAACCACAATAGTGTCAAACCAATCGCTAAATGAAGATTTGGCAGGCCTAATATTGGTTTAATATAGGCCTATTCATCAATCATAAATTAAATGTTACAAACACAGTATAATAACTGGGTAAATATAACAAATAATACAATAATAAATTCCTCAACAATGTTTTCTGCTACATAAATATTTCGCGTATGCTACAAGCAGTGAAATGCAGAAGTAAACAAGCGCTACTATTGTTATGATTTAGCAGCTGGTGATTGACAGTTCTCAAAACTAACACCAAATGTCAGAGGCGCATGGGCATAATAGTATGAAAAATTCAGTGTTATAACACTCTTGTGGCTATTTCTGACTGTTGCAGCAAAGGTAGATAAAGTTTACACACCGTGGGGTAGAGTCTATTGTAACGTTTCCTGTCACATGGACCTCTCCTCCAATATTTAGCCTGGCCCGCTAAATAAATGAATTATTTAATGTGGAAGAGTGCCCACAGGAGTCAGATACTTCCTGGGATGCGTGGACATTAATGGTGCCTACTTCCGCCACGTGGCGCTACAGTACATCCAACAGCGCTATGAACTATCCGTGGCCAACGTGAGAACCTGATCGGTAAACTGTGGTTGAGTAATATGAGAAGAGTTTGAGTCAGTGTTCCGCAGTACAAACTCGTGAGTGTACGTGTGTTGGACTTGAACACCTGGGTTGTGAAGACCTTCTGTCTCCGTGGGGAGGATATGGAGCAAAGTTTTGTGGCAGGGGTAAGGTAGACCTATTCATATTAATTATTCCTTATCATATGTACGGTCTATTCCAACTTTCAGAGTGGTTTTATTTTTTATTTTGGTAATGTTTACATATATGCACCCATTCTAATGGAATAATAGTGAAATAAATTGGCCGGTCGGGAAGCGGGAACACTACTTGGCGTAAGACTGGGTAATATTAAAACTCCCCTTCAGTGATTAGGTTAAGGGTTAATTATGATAATGACCTTTCTAAACTGTAATATGTTATTAATTGGTGTCTGTAATGGACAGCTATGTGGTAATATTTTGGGGGATCAATTTATGTGAGGTTGAATATGATTAGATTGATCACTTTTTTTTTTTCTAATTGCACTACTGGTATGATAAATACATAATGAGTCAGAACATTTTATGTACATGTTATTGTATGCAGCGAGGGGTTATAGTTATGTAAATAATATATTTATGTTCAATACTTAAGCTTGTTATTAGTGTACTCATATTACCAGACAGACAGTTTTGGAGCAGTAAATTAGAGTTTTGAGTCCTATAACGTTGGGGTCTTAGAATGTTAGTGGTATTTATAATCTGAAGGACGGTTAAATTGTAATTGATCTTTGTAAAGAGAGGTTATATTTTTGGTTTGATCCATACTACTATATTACAGGGTTTGTAAGGACTGGGTTCGGCGTCTGAGGCTGGGAGTTTGGTTCCCGGACTGTGTACGTAAACCACGGACCACATCAGCGGTACTCCTTCACTGGTTGCATACCCGGGGCTAGTGACCGGAGGCACTCACGAGTGGCCGACCAGCTGGGCACCCCTGAGGTTCCACGTAGAGTGTATGGTTACGCGCAGGACTCGCAGAGACCGCTAAGTGCTATATGTGTGTTCTTTTTTTTTTCTCTCGCAAAGACACTGGTATTTGAAGATGGACTTTAGATGGCACTATTTTAGAAAGTGACTGTTGTGCCTATTGTAGAGTAGTGTTAGGTTTAGTTGAGATGTGCACTTTAATTTTTTTGCAGTGGCTACTCGCAGCTCCCAATGTTTATATTTCTTGAAGTATGTGTAAAGTCAATAAATAGTTTTCCGTGATAAATTTGTAAAGTAGTTTACTATTTATTTTAAACTAACCTATTAATGTTTCGACTCATATTTTCACTATTTAAATAATTATATGCTTCACACATTTCATTCATGCTTAGAACTTGAATCTATTGTCTAATAAAATTAAGACAAAGGCTTAACCAAACATTTAATTGGAAATGTTTTAACCAAAATAATGTGTGAATTTAAAATTGAGATAAGGAATAATTTATTTTATAGCCTGATTTTTTTTTTTTTGTAAGCCCTCCTTGCTTATTGAACAATAATTTTTTTGTTAACTATTACAGTGACCTTAGGGACCATTTTCCGGGGTTGGGATAACCCTGATCTATATTAGGCATTATCAGGTATGGCAGATGTGATCATGGTAAACCCATGAAGGCCTATGGGTTTAATGTGGAGCCTCGTTGCCTTCCAAGCAGTTGATCCCTGACCGAGAGTCCCTTATTTGTCCGGGGATACCTTACTAGGGGGAATGTTGATATTCGCATCTACATCTGGTGACTGAACGAATTCCTCATTAATGTTCAGGCTCACTATCGCCAACAAGGTGGCGCCCAACAATAAAAGCTCTCCTGGGCCGACCTTAATTTAGAGGACCATTGCCAATAGCGCTATGACCACGCCCTTCTCCACTGTTGCGACACGGGAGGAGACACTATTTTCACATTCAATGACTATAATGCTGAGATTGGATATATCTGATTAACACAACAAAAGGGTTAAATAATATTATAAACTGCCTCACAAAACTGAGATAACCAACAGTTTAAAAAATACACTGCCTTGAATTATGTGACAGCCAATGAGGGCTATAGGCTGTTATTTTCAGATTTAGACCGCAAGGATGCTATCGGCTAACAAGTTAAAACAATATGTCCAGGAGGATAATGAATCTTATTTTAGTCTTACTACATGTTCAGGGAGTGCATATAACCCGAACAGTTAGTAAGACGACGACAACGATGATGATATGATGATGATGATATAATAATAATGATGATGATAATAATAATAATGATGATGATGATATAATGATATATAATTTTCAATTTCAATTTCCTTTATTATAGTGCTGGCCAACAGTCGTAAGACCTATAACAGGCCAGCACTGAAAAGTACACAGTACATACCTTACAATACATATATTTACACACGAAAAAATGATAGACAAAAAATGAATAATAATGTTATATACTGATGAATAGTTACGAGATAAAAAAGTAGTTAATAATAATAAGAATAAAAAGTAACATTAAAAACAAATAACTAAATAGTAAGCATTTAGTAATAGTAACATTATGCAAAAAATAGATCAGAATATTGTAAGTTTAAATAATATAGGCAAAACCTATACATGATAAATTATTGATATGGGATAACCTTAAATAACTCTCTGAGTTTAGTTTTCCTTTTATGATAAAAGTCGAATTCGACAAATCTAGAATTGGCGCTATGGATACAACGACCTATAGGGCTCATCTTATAAGAGCTTTCGAGAAAAAACAATTTAGGGTTACGAGAAGCCCGAGAAGGGATATGAACGCCTACCTGATCAAGGGCAAATTTGCAAGAAATTTTGATATTTAAAATATTAAAAACAAAAAGGGCATCACAATAAAGTCCTACGCGAGAAGAGAGTTTGGAGCCCTAATAGGTTTCGAATTCTGTCATAATCATAATAAATCCGGTTACTAAAGTATTTATCATAGCATGCAGCAACAAATTTTCTTTGAACGTTTTCTAACCTAAGAGAGTCAGTTAAGGTAATGGAATTCCAAGCAACAGTAGCATATTCTAACTTAGATCTAACAAGGGCGTAATACAGACATAAAAAACTAACTTTAAGGAATTTAAACCAAGTAATCAGACTGAAATGACATGGTCAACATGATAGTGGAAATAAAGTTTGTTATCCAGGAGGACACCAAGATCATTAATACAAAGTGTACAACTATGTTATCACTGCCCAATTTATAAGTAAAAAAGAAAGGATTAGTTTTCCTAGTAAAAGTTATAGATTTGGTCTTAGATTTATTGATAGACATTCCATTTTCCAAAGACCATTGTAAAATACCATTTACATCATATTGTAAATCTATACAACCTGCAATTGATTTGATAGTTTTAAATAATTTTCACATCATCAGCAAAGAGTAAATAACTAGAAGAGTTCAAAAATTTACCAATGTCATCAATAAAGACATTAAAGAGAAGAGGACCTAAATTAGACCCCTGAGGTATGCCACAGGGTGCTAAAAATGTATTAGAGGTGTGTGAATCAATTTTAATTATGAATGATCTTTCATGCAAATAACTGCTGAACCAATTTACATAAGAGTGAGAAAGTCCAAAATTACCAAGTTTAGAGAGAATAATATTATGCTGACATAAATCAAATGCCTTACTTTGGTCAAAATAAATAGCATCAACCTGACCTTGGGCAGAGACTTGAGGGGCAACATGCCCAAGAAATTCTACTAAATTAGTGACAGTAGATTTGTTTTTTATAAAGCCATGTTGATTATCTGAAAGTTTATTTTTAAGGTGGTGGAAAGTATGCTCATGTATGATTTTCTCGAATACTTTGGAGAAAGTGTTTAAGAGAGAAATTGGTCTATAATTACAAACATTTGTTTTACCCCTTTTTTAAAGATAGGTATGACAACAGATTGTTTCCATGTAAGAGGAACAGTTTCATTTGATAGGCTAATGTTAAAGATATAGGCTAACAAAGGGCTGAAAATGCTGGCACAACCTTTAGCAATAAAACTTGGAATTCCATCTGTCCCGGCAATCTAGACGAACTCAATTTTTTTATAGCATTAGCAACATCCAAGGGTGTGATGTGGCAAGGATACAAGGGCACACTAGTTTCAATAGCGGGCAGGGTAAGACAGGAATAGCAGAATTATAAACGGAATGAAAGTAGGTCCCAAACTCATTAGCAATTAATAAAGGATCCACTATAGACTTGCCATTAATTTCTAGGTTGGATGGGAAAACTTTATTATGCGATTATTTTTAACAAATTTCCAGAAATCTTTAGGTTTGCATTTAATACTATTTTCAATTGAGTTCATCCAGTTGGCTCTGTCTATAATCAAAGTAGTTTTAACTAATTTACGAAAGTGAGAAAATTGTGAATAGAATACACTATTATTTGTTAATTTAAACTTTTTGAAAAAATGTTTTTTTTTCCATAATATAGTATTTAAGTGAAGAAGAAAACCAATTAGGATATTTGGACGAATTAAGAATATTAATTTGAGGAATATTCGTTTTGATTTTCCTTTGGACTAACTTGGTAAAATTATCTACAGCCAAATTAACATCCGTAGTAGAATAAACACAATACCAATCAGCTGTAGCCAGGTCATTGTAGAGATTAAAGTAATCACCATGTGCATAGTCAATAAATGTATTAGGGGTGTCATTAATTTTAGTAGCAATAGGTACATCTAGTGAAATCAATAAGGGCGGATGTATCTAAATCAATATTTACTAGTGAATGAGTGCTATGAGTTACTAAGGGGTGGTGAAAATTAGCAAAAACAAGGTCAGAGGTTAGTGTCATTATCAGCTTCATTAAGTTGTTCTAATCCCATTATGTTAGTCGAAGCAAGAAGTTGAGTAGCTTTTAATTTAATGTAGAAATGCGAAATGTTCTGACAATGATAATATTTCCTATCAATTTTGGGGCAGTTAAAATCTCAGAGTAGTATTATTCTATATGGGTAGTTAGCCAACACACCCTCAAGAAAAATAAAGTAATTGTTAAATGCTTCGACTGTTATTTGGGGAGCAAGATATATGTTCCCAATTAACAGTTTTTGGCGATCAAATGTTGGGATCTCAATCCAGACACATTCCATATTATTCTCTAGGTCAGTTCTCCTGACTACACCAGAAATAGTATCAATGACAGAAATGAGAACACCACCACCCCTTGAGATAGTGGCTTCATCATATAACCTATCGGCTCTATAAACATTATAGTTAGGGGGAAAGTAATTCTCATTAACAAACTCACTAGAGAGCCAAGTTTCAACCAAACAAATAATAGAGAAATCATTCAAACAAACATTAGAAAATAATTCCCTAGCTTTAGTTCCAGACCCCGAACATTTTGATAATATAGTAAAATATCACTATTATTCATTGGGAGATGGGTTGGGAGGTAGCCTCCAGACCTCCATTGATGGTCACGAGTGGGGTTCTAGTTGAATCCTCTTGTGAGCCAAGGTCAGATGCAACAGCAGCGTTTACAGGGGCAGACACACAGGGAGATTCCTCACAGACTATCTGCTCTGGTAGCAACTTCCCATAGTAAGGTGCAATTAGACAACCAGACGGCCAAATGTCACCATTGTTTATAATGGGAAAATCATCTTCTTTGACGAGATATGGAAGGAGGAATATGAATTAAATTTAGTTTTCAATTTTGAGCTGACAAGGTAATCAAGATTGAGTTCTTTAGTCAGATAAGATTGAATGGCCAGGGAAGATACTTCGAGAGAAAAGCAAGTAACGAATAGAGATTTTTTATTTAAAACTTTGTTAACTGTTTGTAGGTCAGTGGCTGTCTTATTACCAGTCAGCAACTTTCTGGCACGCGAGCGCTGAACCAGCGGATAATATAATATGATAATAATAATAATAATAATAATAAATGTTCCGGTTATCTTCATACATAATTACGCTAATGAGTTAAGGATAAAGAAGGTTGAATTTAACAGAAGTGTGCCAACAGTTTCGTGGAGGAAAAAAACTCACTCAGTACACTTGACCAGGGTTCAAACCCCAATCTTCCTGTCATCGGCAGTCTAGTCTATTGCAAGAGTGATGCCTTAGACCATGTGGCCACCAAAGCCGGTGAATCTTATATGACTGCACCAATATTTACCTTCAAGAGGTTTCCTCTTTCAAGCGAAATGCATTGTGCATTTCACTCTCTCTCTGGATATGTTTTGACAAAACAAAGCCTGGATGTGGACGATGAAAACCAATATTCTTTACGATGAAATCATTCATTTATTTTTCCAAGTGGCATCAGGGGAAAATGTGAACAATGTTACTCTTTTCAAAGTGCCAGCCATATTGTATTTGTTTTAATTGCTATTTTATGTACTCTCTGTTTAGTCTAAGAGGTGTGAGTCTTACCTTAATGAATTCCACTATGACCCTATCCTAAAAGCTACTTCATAGTGGAAATGTGCAAGGTAAAGTTGCAACCTTCTCACGATAAACAAAGGATACCTTGTTTCATAAATACCTTTAGGAAATATGTGCGTCCATCGCCTACGATTAGAGGTGAGCTTGATGGTGACATGTGATGGATCAAAAGGGTTGATGAGCGCACGGCCCGGTAGGATCAGGTTGACTTGTGTATGTCCAGAGTTGCTGGGAGATCCCGCACTACCCACCACAGGTCGAAACGGGGGTGACGTTGTTTCTCCTTCCAGTAGGTTACTATGAGCCACAAACGCTTTCGACTTCACTAAGGGAAATAAAAATTACCAACTAAGATTATATGGTTTTATACATTTCTTGTCTCATTCCCAAGAAGTTTAACATTCATTTATTAATGTCAATGTAATTATATGGTTTTATTAACAATATAAATGAGACTAAGCAAAGGAGGAAAAGGAATATTAATGGCTATACTCAGTAAGAAGGAAGTCCCGCACACCATCAGAAAAAGTGCAGGTTCACAGTTCATTCAGAAAGCCTTTAGACTGAAAGAAAGTTTTTGTGCTCAGACAAGAATTCAAATCTTAAATCTTTAGCTTATTAAAAGCCAACTTCATTTCACTTTTTGAGGTACATTCATTGTTTTTAAATGATTGTATCTATGTCCTATTATTCTTTATTGGTTTTCTTTTTTTACTCCTTTATATATAAAATAATAATTATTATTATTATTATTTTATTTTTTAAGAAGTTGCATTGCATGTTTCTAACTCCCTCCTGATGTGTATTAAAAGAATGAAACCTAGGTTGGGGGAATTGGGTGGTAATGATCAATTTTCTTCGAGAGGCAGCCATCACCTCTTTATCCAGTGGCAGCACTATAGTTATTGTAACTTCTTCATTTCATCCCAAAACAATAGTGAGATTGTTTCCTTTAAAATGGGTTTGTCCATTTTTCCTGTACCATCTTTCATATTTAACGCAATCTTTAGCTTAGTATAATAATGCTCAATTTGCTGAGGAGCTATCCAAGGAACGTGCCAGTGAGACAAACAATGGCTTCCAAGAGTGTCCTGATACAATTTTGTGATTTTTTTTAACAGAGAAATATGTATTTTACAATTCCTATTTATCACAAATATGATTCTTAATTAATAAGTAAATTTAAATATTTGGATTAATAAAATAGTGGATCCAGCCTATATCTAATTTTGGTGGTAGCAATGGCAAAAGTCTACCTTCAGGGTTGACAGAGGAGTTCTGAGGAGAGAGCTCAGTAGGCCGATGCTGCGGAATAGAGATGGCCGCAGATCGGTGGTGTGGATTTCCCCGGGGGGAGCACGTCCCAGCTAGCAGCCCGTGATGGATGTCCGGATCAGACATCTTCCTCTTAAGCAGCTTCTGGTCTGTCTCCGGCACCGTCACACTCATCTTCTTGTAGCGACTGTTCACCCTCTGCAGACTTTGAGAAAACCTGTCAGAACACAGCCGGACCCCCTAGAGAATGTTACCAGCACCATAAAGAACCTTTTGAATTAATATCAAAGAATATAATTAATAAAATATGAGGTTTATTTTTTAAGTAAGTACCGTTTTGAAATTAAAAACACTCGAGTGTACTTTTTTTTATCGATTTTATTTTTTTAAAGCCTGTACTTTAATCTAATTTTCAACATAATTTCCACCAATATTAAGGCACTTGTCGTATTGTACAACCAGCTTTTGAATTCCAGCCTCATAGAAATCTGCCACCTGATTTGATAACCACTGCAACACGGCCATTTTGAGGTCATCATCATCGTCATGGCGCTGACCACCAAGATGTTTTTTTAAATGCAGGACAAGTGTTTTTTTAATATCGGTCTAATTTGGCCTGGCATTTTACAGTTTTAAATCCAGGCCTTATTTACATAATATAAAAAAAATCCTACTATTATAACATTTCCCAACTTTATTTAATCTAGACAGGTTTTGGCTCCTATAGTACCTATCTCTGAGATACAATTTCATTCACCAGTTGGTCCGCCCCAAGTATATTACTTCCCCGGTACCCTCCTCCGCTGGTTACCCCATCAGACATGGATTCTCATCCCAGTCCAACGGAGCGCCCAACAGCGGCGAGCATCCCCCTATCCGCCACCTGGGGAGGCGCTCTATCGGAGTTGATGCTCCACCTACACTTAAGCGCAAACCACTTCCTTACTTACCGTCCCTGTTTCTACATCCTGTGAAATTGTTTCTCCTAACCTACCCCTTCCTATTACCTCCCTTCCCTATCCTATTCTAATCTTATCCTAGTCTTACAACTAACTAACATAAATAACTTCTCACCCTCCAGGAATATCCATTGCACCGATGGTACAAGGGGGCTGCAGAGCAGCCTTTTATCTCCATCTTGATGCATAGGGCCCTTACAAGACCTAATCCTACTCGTCTTGTTTCCAAGAAAAAGGATCTGCAGTCACAGGGTTCCCCATGCATCCCGTTTCTTTCCCCTCATCTTTCCCATTGTTAGGCTGGAATGATGATTCCTTGGAATTACAAGGGTTACCCCAGTAAACCTCCGAATCCATCAGCCAAACTGGTATGCCAGTCCCACAAGGCTTCGTGTTTGCCACTTCCCGGCATCTCTCCTTGTTCCTCATGGAAGGTTTTATACCAGTAATTATACAAAAACAACCTTCTCCTTTCCCTATATTCCCCCCGCTGAGACCTCACTTACGTCCGTCTCAGTCCCGCTTCCGTGTTTCTATCCTTGTATCGTTCATTGTCCTCGTCATTGTCACTGTCCTTGTCACTGTCACTTGTCTCTCTCCCCCCTTCCTTTATTGGCCTTTCGTCTGTTTAGCCTTTGTCTCAGTCCTCGTCTCTCTCCCAGTGCCCTTATATATTCCGTCTTGGTTGGCTTTTTCTGAAGCTTCCACTGCCAGCTAATCTAGGAACCTCCAATGGGCGGGATCTTTCAGGATATCAACCCCCAGTTTCCCCTACACTTCCTGCTGGCTAGGTCTTATCTCAAGCGTACGGGCACATTCCAACACAACATGTTCTGGAGAACCCACCTCGCCACATTCACACAAGTGGTAGTCACTAGGCGCTAGTCAGGACTGTACAGAGGGTGATCAAGTTGTTTCCAGCCAAATGATGCGATGAGATCTTGGGTACGATTAGCCACATGTGGACAGGTATTGTTATGAAGAAAAACAATCCCTGCACTCAGCATGCCATGCCTTTTGTTTTGGATTGTACGGCACAGTTTCGTTAAGGTCTCCCAATAGGTCTCAGAATTTATTGTGTCACCACGAGGCAAAAAATCCACAAGCAACACCCCCTTCCTAACCCAAAACACATTACAGATGATTTTTCGGGCTAAGATTGTTTGCTTGAACTTCACTTTCTTGGGTGATGTTGAATGCCGTCATTCTATGGATTGTTGTTTCAATTCCGGGGTAACATGAGCCACCCATGTTTCATCGCCTGTGACAATTTGGCTTAAAAAATCATCACCAAAATCCGTGTATTGCTCAAGAAAAGTCAAAGTACTGGTTAAACGTTTGGTTTTGTGCACCTCAGTCAACATTTTCGGTATCCAGCGTGAGCATAACTTATGATAATTTAAGTGTTCTGTCACAATTCCATAAAGAACCCTTCTTGAAACTTGAGGAAACTCATTAGATAAAGATAAAATTGTATGGTGTCTGCTCTCTTGAACTTTTCCATCAACTTTCTGCACCAAATCTTCAGTAATGACAAAAGGTCGCCACTTCATTCTTCATCATGCACATTCGTGCGGCCATCTTTAAATGCTCTAACCCATTTTCATACCATTCCTTCGCTCATAATATTTTCCCCATACACCTCACTGATCTGCCAATGAATTTCAGCCACTTTCACATCTTTTGAATGAAGAAAACGAATAACAGAGCGTATTTCACAGTCGGCGGGATTTTCTATTGACTGAGTCACTTTAAATACTCACAAACAGACGTAAACACGGTTGAATACTTCCGTAATAGCGTCTGTGGCTAGCCAACAGATGGAGGTATTCAACGCACATGCGGGGAGCGGCAGCCGCAGCGGCCCAATTTCAAAACGGTACTTACTTAAAAAACATGCCTCGTAGTTAATTTTATTACATTTTTGATGGTAATTATTTTTATTAGTTAATTTTGTTTGAAAATTGTGTTTTATATTCAATAATTTGCATAGTGCAAAGAATATTAAACCAAACTAAATACTGTTTGGCAGCTCTTCAATTTGCTTTAAGTATGAAACTGTAAAATATTATCTAGGTTTGAAACCTCTTAAAAGTTGTTTTCTTAAATGTCGTGTCTAGATTTGACACCCATCAAAAGTGATTGTTTAACATCTGTTGTTATACTCTACTCCCTATCTGGCTCATCATCAACAAACATGCTGATCCCTCATAAATGGATGACCTTGGCAAGCTACTTCCTTCCTCCTTCCTCTCATTTCCACACCCCAAAATATAATAGAGTGTATCTCTGTTTTTCTCTAAACCTTTCAAGCTCTTTCACTTGCTAAACCTAACAAATAACTGTTGATATAGAGAACACAATAAGTCATGTGCCTCCCCAACCTGTTTGTCTGAAAAGTGGTAAAACAACCCCCTCTCCATCCCAGTTACCAAGTTTGCTAAGTAACAAATAAGAAGACTGACTACAAAAGAGATGAACAGTGATGAGTCGGCAATAACAGCGCGCGCCCGCCCCCTGTTATGTTTCCCACCCGAAACTTTTCGGGAAAGGGTCAGCCCCACCCGACCTAAGGGAATAGACAAATTCTCAACCTTTTCCTGAGGTTTCAGTATCCTGTCCACCCCTAGTGTGAGGCTGTACCATATTCGGGCCAACACGGCACTTACATAACATTACTATACCGGTAGATGATATGGTCATGTAAAGAGAATGGAAATAGAAAGGATCCCTAAGAAAATGATAGAGATGAAGTATGTAAGGAAAATAGCACAAGGAATACCAAGAAAGAGATTTGAGGAGCAGATAACAAAAAGTGTGTGAGTGAGAGTAGAAGAAAAGAATAAATTAAAAGAGGAGGAATGGTGGAATGATAAAGGGATATGAAGGCATTTTACTAAAATGACCTGGTCACAGGCTGTATACAGGTCATGATGATGATTATGGTGATGATTACTTTATGGTATTTCCACACCATTTTCATACATATTTTAGGTAATAAATATGAAATAAAGTGCCATC
>JBCFYV010006064.1:0-21230 GCA_039000515.1 Timema cristinae
ATGATCCATTGAAACGTCAAACCTTTAAATGAAAATATTACGATCAGTGCACGTTGCTGTATTTAAAATAAAATGAGATATTTACTTACTACCCGGGTTTGATTTTTTCATCGATAAAACTTGTGGCTTCCAATATACTGTAGTTTTCCATTGTACCGTGGAGAGACTAACCCAGCACAAACTACATATCTTACTCACCCTATTCAACGGACCGGCTGGATTCTCGTACAACGACAATGATCACGCCACATCAACAACACATCAACAAACATCGAACTCTGTGTGAGAAAGTTACAGTTAACGTGCTCTAGTGCTTTTGTGAACTGATACATCTATCAAAAGCGCTCATGTGCGAAAAGACTGTTAGAAGAAAGGCTCTCTGGCCCCTATGCAAGAACGAGTAGGAGTAAAGGCGGAGGACGGTTGATTTGCTTGCTAGGACGAGCGCGCGTGCGCGCTCTTGAGTAATTCTCAAGCGCGCGGGCGCGTGCTTGAGTAATTCCAAAGGTTGGTCCCGACCAGCCTTCTGCTTTACTCCTATCCCTTATACACAGGGCTACCCCAGCGCGGCGCGCATGAGCAATAGAGATGTCAAACATCTGTTTGTTTTTTTTTGTGTTGTCAAGAAAATATGGCTACATGACTACCGGATTATCACGTATTTAGACGTTATCGACGACTATTTTGAAGAAGAGGCTAATAAAGTTGTTGTGATTTAACGTAGGCATGTTAGGGATTTCCAGGATACTGTTAGGCTTATTCTGACGAACAATTTCGTAAAATATTTTCTATTTTGGAAGGACGTTGCATGACAAGATATCTTCCCTACGTTGGAAATTGAAAATCCCGAAACACACCGATGACTTCCACTGCTTCATTTACAACAAATGTTGACCACCCTTCAGTTTTATGCCACGGAATGCTTACAAGTAAGTTAATACCAAATTATAAATATACTTTTTTTTTAAGGTTATATTATTTATTATTACTAAACTTACAAAAAACATTGTTATTAACTTTTTTTTTAAGAATGAACATCTAATTTGAATTTTTGGATTGAATACATTAATAAATTTTCATGTTTGTTTTTGTAATGTGTTAGTTAAGATTAATTTAGCATCAGTATATAAGTTTAATTAATATTAGGACTTGTATTATTTACTGACAACATATTTCTTCCATTGTTTTTAATTATGTAATTGAAGCAAATAGGCTAATTGATTGTTTTGTGACATACAGTAGCTATTGGGATTTTGGTTGACATTTAATATTGATTTTTTGTATATATATAAAATCCAAAATAACCTTACCTCTAAAAAAATCACAGTAGGCCTAGGTCAGACTACAGACATATCTATTCTTATAATTTTTTAAAATTGGCTAGTAACTTTGTTATTCCATTTTTAGGTTGTTGGCGGAGAAATGTAGGCCTACAATGTTGACCAGTCAACGGTATCGCGTGTTGTTAAGAAAATATCAATTTGGTTGGCCCAAAACATGCAACATGTGGTGTGGTTTCCCACCACAGAAGCTGAACTGGGAGCTGTGCGAATGCTGTTCTATGACTAGACCAACTTCCCTGGAGTTTCATATCGAAGAGGCTGCACCCACATCCCTGTCCAGAGCCCCGGGGGTCCATCTGAGAGTCTGGGCTTCACCACATGGACTATTACAGTTGGAACCTTATTAAAATCATTGTGGCGGGCGAATCAAAACATCAGTAATGTTACTATATATAGCTGGCTTCATGTTCCGTTAGAAACAGACTTCTTGTATCAACACACGTACCAAATGTTGACATCCATTATCTTGACCTTACAGACCTCTAATGAAATGGAGAATGGTGGAAACTAGCAGGTTATCACTGCTCATTTTGATGCTAAATGTATGTCCCAAGGAGAGAGAGGAAACTATTATTTTCGTTCTACTCAGCAGAGTAGATTTTTAATCCCTTTATGCTAAGGTGGATGTATTGTTACGTAAATTCAACTCTAAATTCTTACATTTTAAACTTACTAATAAGAAATCCACAAACAATTAGTTGTACGATCTTTATCACCGATCATATACACAATCTTGTCGATTTAGCACTGTCGTACTATCTGGTCAGGTTATATGCATACATACTGATCACACTGTTTCTGGGATGAGGAAGTTTGGATTAAATAGTGTATACACATTTGCAAGGAAAAAGGGAAAAACCATTTACAAAAGACCACCCTCGTTAGACTTGCCTGGGATTCAAACCATGATCTCCCTATCTTCAGCAGTCTAGTTTTTTTGTGAGTTTGATATTTTAGACCATGTGGCCACAAAAGTGAATTATTTATTTTAGTGTTTATACTTGTACAATATCAAGACACAAACTTTACACAGACTGTACTGGCGGGCCATGATACACTCTGTGCCAAGCATGACAAAACATAATACAAGCTGCTCTGACACTGATCGTTAGAGAGAACATAATATCATGTTTATATTATAAATATTGTGTGTTAAAAACCATGATGATTGTGGTCCTTGCCAGTGAGGGCTAATAAATAATTTTGAAATCGACTATTTTAATTTTCTTTTACTGTTACTGGAGTTGTAAACCTGGATGTTTTCCTGCCTCAGATTACAGGTACTGTAACCAAGCACGTTGACACCAAAGTACCATAGTAATAATAATAATGTATTAGAGATTTTTTTTTAGCACTACATCTTACTACCCATTCGGGTTGTACGCCTAAATACTAATTACACTAGGTAATGTGTTGGGAATATGAAAGGTTGAATTTAGAGGAAGTGAACCCACACTTGTGTGGAGGGAGAGTGAAAAACTGTTTAGGAAAATTCACCTCAGTTCACTCGACCGAGATTCGAACCTCAACTCTTCCTATCCTCTGTGGTCTAGCTCAACACAAAAGTAGCATGTTAGTCAACTACACCACCGAGGTGGGTTTAGTGTTGATCATGTTATATGATTTGTAACACATTTAGTGAATATGTTGTATGCAATATTGTTGAAGTTCAATTCAATATAATAGAAACGTAAACAAACCAAAATAATTTGGCCTTATACACTATTAAATTCCCACTTATTTTAATACTTACCAGGAAAATATTGGAAGAAGGCCTGATGATTCAAATAACATTTATTTAGAAAAGCTCATGGCTGCATCTCGTTATGCATTTATTTTATTGATAAAAATCGGTATAATATATTATTTAATAATGCTAAGTTCAGTGAAAGTGATTGACATTTCATAAAATATTTTTGATGTATTTAATTAAACTTGTCTATGATATAATTGGACAGATTCTCCAGACAAAATTACAATTTATATAATATAACTCTAATAACTATAATATATCTCGTCCCTTTATTATGTTTCTATCTACCTTTTCTTTACCTTCTTCCAAATATAATCTATTTAATATAATATTAAAAATAATTTCTGAGTGTTGTTTGCGAGCCTATATTATTAAGACAAACTACTGGATATATCTTCGGCTTGTGGTGCAAACAGATGCTCAAATTTGGACCTTGGGATGAAAGATAATAAACCACCCTGCTAAGGAATGGAAATAATTATAATCATTTTTTCACAGTCAGTTTATTTGTAAAGATAAACACTAAAGATTGGCCAGACAAAAAAAAATATATATAAATTGTCAAAATTTAATTTGCAATGCTGAATTAAGATACCTGCAGTCCTTAGCAACAACATAAGTGGTTAACATAAAAACAGGAAATCAAGTACCCCAGAGACCCTCCAGAGTGGAAGTGAAAAGTTCCCTAATCACTTTATAACATAAGAATGTAGATATATTTACATTTTATAGGTTAATGCAGGGTGAACGATCTCGACACAATGGATATTGGAAATTGTAATTTTACTACACATCACTTAAAAATAACCCTAATATGAATAATGTTTTTAACAAATGGGAAAATGTTTGGTGGTTTTATAAATTCTATAGCCGAAACATCTAGGCTCAATTCTTAAGTCCTATAATTTTATGTTTCATAATTTGAGACATAATAGCAAGTTAAATGTATAAAATATTAACAAACAGTAATTTACTATGTAAAATTAATATAAACTACCTAGCTATAACAGGTCTATATAAAGATATAAAGGTTAGTTATCAATCGGAACATTAAACATAGTAAACAAAAGTGTTTAAAAAAAATTGAATATGATGTTTTTGTTTATAGGCATGCTTTCTTGGTAAAAAAAAAAATCAGGTTACGGTATTTATTATTCAAGAGAAATAGATCCATCACAAAAATGTCAAAAGTAATCAACAAAGATTCCTAACCTTAGGTCTAACTACGGAGCAACAACCTAATGTTCATCTATCAGAGCTCACTCTAAATTAAACACTTTCTAGTTCATCAAAAAGAAAATTGATTCACTTGAATGCAGATATAAAGATAATAATAGTGTTAACAATAAATGTGGAAATATTATAATTGTTTTGAATGTTTTGTCAACTATTTTACATATAATAGTCAAATTTAAAGGTCTGGAGTCCCCAAGAGGGATGCAGGTGATGTGAAAAGGCTGACCTAGACTTGAAGCGGTGGTGTAAGAAATGGCAGCGACAAACTGACACTGCTTGTAGTTGGGAAATCTTAAAAATAAAGGATAGAATGAACAAAACAAGCATAGCTAGTATGTTTAAATGGGGAGGTTTTATTAAATTTTAGATGTTATTAAAACAGCTTTCATAAGTCAGATGTCAAGTCATGTGACCTTCAGCTGCTACTTCCAATAATATCAAAGAATAACTCTAATAAATTAACATTCTTACCATTGTATATTGCACAAATAAATGTTTCAATGGCTTGTTTTCTGCAAGTCCTTTTTACTAGAATACTAAATTAGGGTGTCATAGCACATAATCATCAAATTGCTTTTAATTAAAACCATTTAGATTACATTTTCAAATAAGCTTTTGAAAATGTAATTTAACATTCAAAGCATTGCAGGTCAACAGATGCAAGTTTGATTGATATTGCACATTATAATTTGTAAACACTTACCTACATCTTAAACCTAACACTCACTATAAGGACACATATGTTATGTACGGTAACTAAAACAAGATTCAAAGGACAGGCCTAACTTATCGACAAGTGTGCATTATTTGCTCTTAAAGACTCCATCCACCAATACTAGACATGTCCATTCAGATTAAAGTCAACAAAGTCATTTTTCAGGAGTTAGCATGTTTATGACAATCATGTAATTAATTTTGTAAACAATTGTTAATTTTCTGTATACTATCATGAAACTTACACCTATTTTGTATGTATATCAATATTTTGTTTATTAAAAAGTAAATAGTAGGCCTACCCTTCTCAGTCCAAATTATATCTATGAATATAAATAAACTTATAAAATCTGTTTCTGTGTGCGCATCTCTCTGTAAATATGAACCTTATAGTTGTAATATCTCACATAGCCTACCTGTTGTATCGAGATACTCCATAATGGTATTGACAGCAACGGTGTAACCTGTAGACCTCAGAGCAGCAGTTATGGGGGGGCTACCACCTCGACCCTGGGACATGATGGCTTGTGAGAATTGTAGGGCCCTCGTCCAGTGCTCATCAGTTCCACTGTCTCTTCAACTAGTTGCCTCTTCCTTCTTGATTTGACAATGTCCCAATGTTTGTGCAGGTAAACCAGAGTTCTAAAATGATTCACAATATAATATAAACACAGTTCCAACTAGGTCAACTTGAGGTGTCTTTGTTATCAAACAAGAAAAGATTACTAATGGTTATTATAAATTATTATAAAGGCCTATATTAATGAAAGTTCCCACTATACAGCTGGCTATATTAATATACTGGTTCTAATAATCAGTGAAGCATTTTATGAAATTTGTTGTCTCTATAAACTTCAAGGTAATACTGTATATTTGTATGTTGTAATATTTTTCTATTTATGAGGATGACATTGTTAGTTTAGTTACTATGTTTACTTTGTGACTAGGCCTAGACCTTGTACAAAAATATTATATTGAAGGTTAACTAGCCTAAGATAGTACTGGTCTAAAGTGCTAAATCAGGCCTACTAAGACCTACCAGTAGACAAA
Source organism: Timema cristinae (assembly GCA_039000515.1). Classification (NCBI taxonomy): domain Eukaryota; kingdom Metazoa; phylum Arthropoda; class Insecta; order Phasmatodea; family Timematidae; genus Timema; species Timema cristinae. Next base: position 6,097 of record JBCFYV010006064.1, read on the forward strand.
ATACATAAAGTTAGGAGTAAAGATTAGGTTAGTTCAATAATATATAAATTCCACTCGTTCTTAGAATTTCAAAACTTTTGTTTCGACTTATACTATGCAAAAATAAACGCTAGGCCTACAGAGAAAGGGAATAAAACTTATCAACGCTAGGGCCTACGCAAATTAATAGCATAGGCCTACAAATAATTTTTTGTTACGTTGACGTTTGTGTTTACCATCAATAAGAAACACGTTTAAAGATTTTACTTTACTTGTGTTTATTTCTATAGACGATCAAATTACTCAAACAATATACGTGATTTTATATAAAGTATTAAAGTGAAAATAATATAAGATAAAAATAAACTCACCTTTTGGAGGTTACTGGAAGATTTAAAATTCTATTAATTTGTTCCCACGCTTTCTTCTTGGCTGCGATGGTCCTAACATATATTTTTTTTTCATTTGACAGTTGGAAACTACCTATTTAATTCTAATAAATACCATTTCTCTTTCTCACTTCACCACACGCTCTTAATTAATTACGATGTGTTTATCAACAAGAGGACATATTTAAGCAGGCTATCAAACTTTACAAGCAAAATCGACACTTTAGAAGGCGGTGGATCTAGTGAATTTTATTTCCCCTGGAGATGTGGTACTTCTGTGTAATATTTCATCACGTGACCTTGAGTAACTCAAGCCAGACGTTCTAGCACGACACGGATTCCTTCCTCAAGAGTAGCTGACTCCGCCTTTACTCCGCCTTTACTCCTACTCCAACATCGTTCTTGCATACCGGCCAGCTGTCTCCCGCGGCCCGAAGTGACTCCCGCCCCCCTTGACTGTGTGTCCGTCCAACCAGCGCTATGCACACGCGCTTGGGCAGATATAGACTTCATGATTGGATTATAGTGACCGCATTATGATGTAATTCTCTCCTTCCCTTGTTTCCTCCACTGAGTAAGATCAGATATAAGCTTATGTTTTGCTAAGGAAGTCACTCTTTGGTGCCTGATAGACGTTAGGCTCACATGGGCGATATGTAGGGCCCTAGGACTAATACAACGTAAGTCTGCCTAGGATGACAGAAAATTAATCTTAGACCACGTCATTATATTATTCAGGTTAGGGTTGTAATCTTGGTGCAGATACGCCATATTATTATAATATTCAGGTTAGGGTTGTAATCTTGGTGCAGATATGCCATATTATTATAATATTCAGGTTAGGGTTGTAATCTTGGTGCTGATATGCCATATTGTTATAATATTCAGGTTAGGGTTGTAATCTTGGTGCAGAATGCCATATTATTATAACATTCAGGTTAGGGTTGTAATCTTGGTGCAGATATGCCATATTATTATAATATTCAGGTTAGGGTTGTAATCTTGGTGCAGATATGCCATATTATTATAATATTCAGGTTAGGGTTGTAATCTTGGTGCAGATATGCCATATTATTATAACATTCAGGTTAGGGTTGTAATCTTGGTGCAGATATGCCATATTATTATAATATTCAGGTTAGGGTTGTATTCTTGGTGCAAAGGGCCAGGCAAACTATTTGTTAGATGCCATGATTAGTTTGATTGTTTGTATGGAAGATACAGTTAGCGATCAGTCAGATGGCTGTAATTCCTGGTTGTTGTTATTACAATCTTGCGGGATTTAGTAAATATTGGTTGGTATTTAAGGTTATCTCTCATACAAGATTAATGCTCCTTTTTTTTAAGCTCTCAGTCTAGTAGGACATTTTTGCATATTAGTTTGTTTATAAATGGAAAGTGATAAATTTCATTTATCTTATATCCCTATGTTTCTTTACATGTGGTTTAATGAGGTGTATAGATAAATCTATCAAAAATAAGAACCTAAGAATATGTTAATGGTTTCAGGCGTTAGCGAGCTAACTGTTGTAAACTCGGTTTTGGGAAATATATCTAACATTGTAATCTTTTGCGATAGCTAGCGTGAGGTTAAATTTACCTATTGTTGACATTGTTATAATGTATAGACAGGGATGCTGATCGTTTACTATTCCTCGTGTAGCCTGGTCTTAGACGTTGTTATGTTAGTTGAATAGGAGAAGTGATGAGTCTCCCATGTTTATCAGAGTATGTTTAATATATGGTTCTATGTAAATTACCACTTCAATAAATTAGCCGTTGGGCAATGTTTGTTACCTGCACTACGTTCTTGTTTATACATAATTCTATTTACTGAATCTTCCCATGGGTATAGTTGATACATCTCAGGTGAGACAGGGAATAAGTGGGCTTGTAGCGAATATCCAAATAAAACCCCTTGTGATTATTCTTCATATTTGTAACTATGGCGACTGGGTGTTGTGGTGCTTAGTTAGGGACTTTGATGGTACTGCTAACAGAATGTATCCACACACCCGGTACGCTTGACCATTATCACTTTTGAGATACGCCATTGTGAGAATGTGTTGAGTTTATTAAATAAAAACACATGCTTGAAAGTTTGCGCATGCGCTTATTGGTTCTTCTTGACGGGGTTTTCTGTAGAAGCGCTGGAAAATCTAGACGAGGGACATTTATTTGCACATTAAATGTTAGAAAGGTAAAGTAATTGGGGAACGATGCTTAAAAAGCTTATTAATAAATATTTCACTTATTTTTGTTATGCTTTTTTAAATTGATAGTTTTTTTGTATCAATACACTCACTAAGATATAGAGAATCGTTATAAACTAAAATTATATTATTTGCTTTCGAAATTATTTGACATCATATTATTATTATTATTATTATTTAGCACCACGTCTTACTAACCGTTCGGGTTATACGCTTTAAGTACTAATTACGCTAATGGATTGGGAATTGGAAAGGTTCAATTAGAGGAAGTGAACCCGCATTTACGTGGAGGGAGAGTGGAAAACCATTTAGGAACCCCCCCAACCTCAGTTCATCAGATAAAGATTCGAACCTCGATCTCTCAGTCATTTGGCGGTCGTGCTCAACATGACTAGCGCGTTTGCCAACTACTCTGCCGAGGCGGGTATCATCATATTAAAAAAAAAGTAAGACTATTTGTCTAGTTTTTTTAATGGCACTTGTCACAAAACTATTAAACTATTCATAGAGGACTGAAACTGCTCACATTATGACATACAGACTCTCTTAATATGACTGTACTACAGCTTGGTGGTAACAATAAATATGTTGCTGCAAGTAATATTACTACAATAATGTAATTAAATCATATTTTGGGATGATAGATATTATCAATAATTCTCTTGGCGCTTAAGTCAATTATAATATTTGAAAAAATCTACTTGAAGTAGGGAAACAAACCTGGGACCATTATAAGGACGGAAGTATCAAATTAATTTGTTTAGTTCTCATTTTTAAAATAATAAAATGACATTGAAACTTTATAGACTGTATGCAAGAACGAAACGAGTAAGAGTGCAAGGCGAATGTTATTGCCTCGATATTGACCCTTCTGCAAAAATGTAAGCTCTAAGATAGCTAATTAACACCACTCACACTTTCGAGTGTATATTAATATTTTTTAAATCCACTCAAAAATCACACTTTTCATTCACTCTTCACGATTGCTTATTTAATTCTTACAGACCATCTTATCCCTTTATTGAAGGAAAGACTCTAATTTTCGTATTCTGACAAATTGACCTAAATGCTACTTATCAGAATGGATTAAATCAAAAATCCTCTCAAATGTTATGAGTCATATGGTAAGACTGATTGATGCCTTGGTCCCTTCATACATCAATACATGTTTTAAATAATAATTTATAACTATGGTTATATGATCTAATACTACCAAACAAATAATTACTATGTGATTTATAATACAGTATATCAAATTTAAATGATCCTAAATCGATGAGCTAATGATTAATTGTAATTTGTACGGTATCATTTGTTGTGAGCTTTTTTTTTATTCACTAGTTATCATATTCGGCATGGAATAATTACTGTCTATCAGTAAAATGTAAACTTGGAGGTTCAAATTTCTCTTCAAAACTTAAATTGAGCGCGTTACTCCCCGACGACACTAACGCCATTTGGCTTCAATATCTGACCACTGGAACTAGGGAGTAGCCAGACCCGTATATCTTAGAATCTTGATTTATTAGCTCCTGGCATTTTTTTTTTTTTATCTTTCAGATTTTTTTTTTCTGGAAGCTTTACTTTTCTGTGAGCTGGGAATATAATATTATAGAAAAAAGTTTATGTACTTATAAGACTATACCAGGGATGGTCCTTCTGGTCGTAGTTTCAAACACTTGAGAGCAAACGCATTTGTACCATTATAAATGTAAATCCTAACGAATGCTTTTTAATGTTAACATACTAAAGTACTTCAAATACAATAAATATATTCCAGAAATAAGTTTTCATTTAAATTCTACAAGAAAATATTGAAAATTTAAAATGTTTTTATGATTTGGTGAACCATGAAGGAAGGAGTTTTGGCGTGATTATAATGGGGTAAATGTACCATGTTAAAATGCAATCCCTAATATAGGAAATTAAGTGTAACAACAAATATTAATAATATATAGAGAAATAGGGATATTAAAATAAGGTAACTTGAGGAGAGATGGCGCGGTAGGAGAGATGGCACACCCCTCGGAATCAAGGTCAATGAGTCCCACAGGGCGCAGTTGCTCAGTTGTAAACGTGCAGTGGAGCTCATTGTGTGTGTAGAAAGTTTATTCCGTTGTTGGTGTTAACGTGTCTCGCTTTATTCATATTTCTGTGCATCATATGATATTGGTAATTAGCTGAATTTTCAATATGCATTATGTATTTTTCAGTTAGTATATTTCTCTGTGAAATAATGAGCAACCCATAGTTTATGAGTGATGTAGGGTGGATGGGCATGTGATGTACTGTTGTCCGGCGCATACACCATATTCTATCGAATAATGGCGGGGTGTGCCATCTCTCCTACCCATTTGGGAGAGATGGCGCATTGGTTGGTTAGGAAAGATGGCACACCCAATATGCATAATGTCGTAACTGAGCAGGTATAGGCCTACAAGGATCCCTAAAATGGGGCCAGTGAAAAATATAAATATTATGACGGTTTTGTAATAACCTAAGGATTTTGTGCTTATGTTCAGAACTGACCAATATGCCTAACATCTATAAGAGGAAAACCACCCGCGCTTCCTGGTCAGAAGAGGACCTGGGAAGAGCTGCAGAGGCTGTGTCAATAGAAAAACTCTCTTTGAGGCAGGCAAATAAACAGTTCAATATACCACTGACAACTTTAAGAAACAGAATAAAAAAACAAACTTTTACTAAGCAAAATCTTGGGCCATCTTCACAGCTTGGAATTGATGCAGAAAAGAAGCTAGTTAGCCACATAAAAAAGCTTCAGGGGGTTGGTTTTGCACCTACTAGAAAAGATGTGCGTACACTGGCTTATGATTTGGCAGAATCTTTAAAAATACAACACACTTTCAACAAAGACAGTAGGATGGCAGGTGACGTTTGGTTGGCTTCTTTTATGCGCCGCAACCCCGAGCTTTCTGTGAGAAAAGCTGAAGGTATCAGTAGAGCAAGGACATAAGGAGTATGAACAGAGAAGAAGTTAAACATTACTTTGATCTTTTGACGACAATTATGGTTGAACACAATCTAATGGATAAACCGGGAAACATTTGGAATGCAGATGAAATTGGGACCCAGCTAAATAATGACCCTGGCCAGGTTATTGCCGCAAGAGGCAGCAAGGATGTTCATGTGGTAACATCAGCCGAGAAAGGGGAAACAATTACGGTGTTGGCTTGCTGCAGTGCAGAGGGGCAATTTTTGCCCCCCTACTGTGTGTTTAAAGGCACCTATCAAAAGCCTCAGTATGGAAAGGGTGCACCACCTGTCACCCATATAAAAATGAGGAAATAAAATGACTACATTGATACGAATTTATTCATGGACTGACTCACAGGTCATTTTATTCCTCGTAAGCCAAATGGGATTTTTTTTTTTTAATTTTAGATGGTCATTCCGCCCACATGAACTCTGCACAGTTACTTCAAATTGCACAGGACAGTGAAATTGTAATTTTGTTCTTCATAGCCACACAACGCACTACCTGCAGCCTTTGGACCGAGTAGTCTTCAAACCTTTTAAAATGTATTTCAAAGATGCTTGTGCAAAAATGATGAGACTAAGAAACAAGGCTACAAGAGATGATTATGGCGAGTTGTTAAATCTGGCTTGGGGTAGCTGTGCCACCTCTCAAATGGGAATCACTGCCTTCCGAGCAACAGGAATATATCCTTTGGACATGAACGCTATCCTAGAACATGCTTATCTGCTATCCTGCGACAAAACCCCTAATAATACTGACACCTTTGTGCCCCTGTTAACTGTCACACCGGCTTTACCAAAACCAGGTAATACTCCTGCAGGAGCTTTTGCTTCATCCAGTAACTCACTCACCTCAAACCAACTACTACTTGCACCAACTACCGCTGAAGTTGCATCTACATCCAGTAGCACACTCCCCTTAAACCAGCATCTTCAAGCCTCGACTAGCACTGCAGTTGCTTCTACATCCAGTAGTACACTCCCCTTAAACCAGCATCTTCAAGCCTCAACTAACACTGCAGTTGCTTCTACATCCAGTAGCACATTCCCCTTAAACCAACATCTTCAAGCTCCAACTACCACTGAAGTTTCACCTATTGGATCAATACCATTGACCCCAAATAAAGTTCTGATGAAAATATCACCAATTCCTAAATCTCTAAAACCTTCAACTTTCAAGAGAAAACAGTTTGCTGCAAATGTAACTGACCCCAGTTACATCGAGGATAGAAGGAAGAAGAATGCAGCAACAGCTGAAAGGAAAGAAAAATTAACTAATAATAAGAAAAAAAAATTCTAACAGAATTTAAAAAAATTATTAAAAATGAAAAAATTGAAGAGAGAATTGAACCTAAAAAGCTTAGTGTGTGTAGGCTTAAAGGCACTGATCAATTAAAATGTAGGTCCTCTAGGCCTAAACCACGGCAGGGAGCTAAAAAGCGTATAAAATATGACTCATCCTCCTCATCTGAAGACCACGATGAACCTGTGCTATTATCAGAGGATGAGAATAGTGAAGACTACAACGAAGATGAGTGTGTTGAATATTTCGAGCTCTACTCCAAGACCAAATCTCAATCAGACTGGATTAGGTGCACTAACTGCTTGAGATGGCTCCATGAAAGCTGCTCCATCTATAAACAAATGTGTGCTTCGTGTGGTAGATTGAAAAATAAGAGGCAGGCTAAAAGTGCATCCACTTAAAAATGCTATGCATGGCCCTAGTTAAACAAATTGTGTTTCCTATTCCATAGGCAAGTAGATTTGTAAACTTAGGCTAGTGCCTAATTATTCTCTTCAGTTTTGATATTAAGTGCTTATATTATTTTTCTGAAAAGTAATTTTAATTATAAAATAAATTTTGACAATTATTCTTCATGATATATACTATAACTTAACAGTAGATTAAAAACTAACAAATACGGCATCTCTTCTTTGCACAACATTTTTTAAGCATTACATTTCATAGTACCATCTATCCTACCCTTCTGTGCCATCTCTCCTACCCTGTTAGGAGTGATGGAACAAATGTATACTTTGAGAATTTTCCTCATCAAGCTATAAAACACATTTTTTTTGCTCTAGTTTAGGGTTCATGATAGTAACAGACATCTTAATTAACTTATATTTGTATTGAGTGCCACATATTAACAAATAATATTTTTTTATGAATTTTTCTTGAATTGTGTGCCATCTCTCCTCGAGTTACCTTATTATTAGAAAATGATGATTTTGGAATAATATCACTTCTACCGTGGAAAGCTTAAAAACTTTAAAAGATTTCAAGTAGATGGACACACGTACTATCACGAAACCATATGAAATATTTAAAATCCATTTTGTAAACTTGTGTTCTCAGGCTGAATTAAAAAATAATTGTTTGTCTTTGTTAAAATAAAAGAAATAATCAACAAATTTAATCTTCTTGGAAATGAGTTTGACTAATAAAAAAACTTCTTATTTATTAATCATGTTGGTAATCATAAGTAGTTTATTAACGTTTCCTGTAGCTGGCTTTACTTGAATAAATTTATAATTTTACTATACCACAAATATCTTCAAAACATTTCTTCTTGAATATCTTGGTTGATATACTAGACTGTCAATTAAATGTAAAAAAAACAGTAGATTGTGGGTCAAAACTAGTTATATATAAATAAAATTAACTTTGTGTATGTTAAACAAAGCATATTTTTAACAAAACAAAAAAAATCAATTTATCATTAAGTCACTAAGTGTGTTAAAAACTGTTTTGATTACTGATTATATTAATTATGGTGATATTGTGCTGATATTTTATGTATCTGCAATATTAATTCTTTACAAGAAAATAATGTTTCTTTATGGTTCACGATACGGTGTTTTTAATGTTAAATGAAACATAATTTTGAATATTTCTACTACTTGACGAAGAAGGCCATGGTTGAAATAAGAGTAAAGAGAAAATTATTTTAGTAAGGTTTTCAGCATTAAAATGAATTCAAATAAATTATCAAAGAATCATCTGACAGAAGAATTCCACAACCACATAACCGTTTATTCTAGGAGAAAGAAGAGATGAGCAGGGTGACAACATGCGACTTTAAAACCAGATATAACCATTAGTTTAGCATTGAACCGTTAGAGAGCACTCCAAACAATAAAACATAAGGTCGTGGAACCTTGTTCTGCCGTTATTTTCAGATTAATTGCCTTTAAACTATAATAACCTAATACAGATATGTTGGGCGCTAGTTTAAGGCGCCACAGTTTCTATACTTAAATCTGCGGAGCTAGCACACACGGTGGGAATAATAGTTCTACACAGGCGCGGATACAGGGGGGGTCAAAGGGTCAGCTGACCCCCCTGTGGTGTTAAGAAAATTAATTTAAAAAATGTATATTTAGAAAGAAAATACCAAAAAATTATATCATACAAGTTTTTATCTTTCCTAGGGATGTGCGAATGTTCTTTTAGTCTCAGGTGAAGCAAAGATTGAAGCATGCCAAGAAAGGTTGAAGCTGAAACCAAATACAGTTTTTTTTATCAAATAACACTATCATTAATTTTTAAATTATCTACTAATACTTCTAAATAAAGAGAAAGTTTAGTAGGGGAAAAAACACACTATATTATATTATTTTTATGCTGACATATCTGAGTTTATTCCTGCTTGCGTTATAGGTAGATATAATTCAATATCAAGTTAGTGTTAAAATACTTTTTATTGCTGTTATGTGATTATTATAATTTATTTAAATGGGTAGTAATTAGTGATTTTCAAATATTTTCGTTATTTATAGAGGTTTTATTATAACTTCAAAACCTCTCAAGATGCTAAGGTTATAGTGGTTGTCGAAGTGACGAAGTCGAATCGAAGGTGATTTAGGCATCAACTTTGACTTTGACATTTCGAAGATTTGCACACCCCTACTGAATTCCTAGTGCAGGCTGTTCACCTTATACACCTGTCTTCAACACAAGTAATGGACCGAGTTAAAGAGGGGTGGAGTGTGCTATTTTTAGAAAGACTTACCCCCTTCCAGTGAAATGTACGTTAATCTGTTTCAAACCAGTCAGAGGTAGCTGGAAATTTAATTTTAGTATACCGGAGCGATTCGTTCGAGTGGCCTTAGACGTGGAACATTTTACGTGTGCGTTTCGTTTTGTTAATGCTTATGTGCAATAAAGTGTAATTTATAAATATTTAAGTCTCTTTGTGATTATAATGATCTATGATGGTTTTATTTACTCTTAGTAAACTGTGAGTGTGATATTTGTGTTTTGTTTTTTATGGTTATTGTGCTACTGCCTATTGTCATTGTGATACTGTGACTTTGATACTTCTTCCTGCTATTCAATTTTGTGATAAATTATTGTCTTTGCTAGTTATGTTATTTGAATGCAAGTATTGATATTATAATGTCAAAAAGAAAGGGACAGAGATTTATTTTGTTTATTCAAGAAAAAAAATCCTGAATCAACAGGAAACGAAACTGTGGATTTAATTGAAAATAGCGCGTCAGTGAACTTTATTTGTGACTCACACTCAACCAGTGGATCTAATTCAAATACTAAAATCTCTATAGAAAGTGTAGGACCAGAAAAATTTGATATTGGCAACTTTGTTGGAGCTGAAACTATTTCCGATGACTTAAAATACCACATGCTAGTAGAACCGTGGACTCCACCACTAAGCTACAAGTTCCCTAATGTTGTTCAGTCAGGAGGTATTAGACAATTTCAAAGATCATGGCTGGACAAGTTTGTTTGGTTGACGTACAGTGCTAAGGACAATGGCGCTTATTGTATTGCATGTGTACTTTTTGATCAAAGAAAGGAGGTAGGAGTAGAATATCTCTAGGAAGCTTTGTACGGACTCCGTTTCTAAACTACAAAAAAGGAAATGAAATGCTTTGCGGACATGCCTCCAAGGAATATCATAAAACAGAAATTATAAGATGTTCTGAATTTAAGAATACATTTGAAAACAGGACGCAATCAGTTGAAGGCTGACTAAATTGTGAAGTGAAAAAAAGAATTGAAGAAAATAGAGCACGTTTGATACCCATGATAAAGACAGTTATACTATGTGGCCGACAAAACTTTCCCCTAAGAGGTCATCGTGATGATGGAGAGCTTAGCGAAAACGATAGCACAGAAAATGAGGGAAACTTCCGAGCACTTTTAAGATTCCGTATTGATGCCGGTGATAGTGATTTAAAGAATCACATAAAAACAGCACCCAAAAATGCAACATTTATTAGTAAAACAACTCAGAACGAATTAATTGAAGCTTGTGAAGAGGTTATCCTTAGTAAAATTGTTAAGTCTATTAAAGCAGGGCAATTTTTTTTTTCGGTATTAGCAGATGAAACAACGGATGTTGGAACAGTTGAACAGATGAGTCTTTGTGTTAGATTTCTGGACATATTTTCACTCAAAATTCGAGAAGAATTCTTAGGTTTTGTGGAAGCGAGAAATCTCAGTGGCGAGGCTCTCACAAACTTACTTCTTGAAAAATTAAACAATTTGGGACTTAAAATTGAGAACCTGCGTGGTCAAGGGTACGATGGAGGGTCTAACATGTCTGGTAAAATCAAAGGTGTGCAAGCTCGTATTAGGGAAAAGCAGCTTCTTGCTATATATATGCACTGTGCTTCTCACAAACTAAATCTGTCCATTTCTAAAGCATGTTCTCTAACAAGTGTAAGGAACGCTATTTCTGTGGTCAGTAACGTAACAAATGAAGTAAGAGAATCCGGTAAACGAACAGCTTTAATGAAAGCAAAACTACATGAACAATATCCTGAAGAAACAAAGTGCAAACTCAAAACGCTTTGTGAGACGCGTTGGGTAGAACGACACGATGCATTTTTACAATTCTTACATGTTTTTGATGCAGTTTTATGTTTCCTACAAGTATTTGATGCGGAAGCACCATCATCAAAGTCAGCACTTTTACTCACCTCAGTTCTCAGGTTTGACTTTATTATAACTCTGCTGCATATTGTTTCATTTATCTTCAGTCTAACAGTCACGTTGTCTCGTCAGCTTCAAAACCCTTCGTTAGACCTGAAAAACTGATATAATATGGTAGCAAATGTTTTAGAGACATTGAAAGATTATCGGAATAACCCTAATAAATATACAGAGGTTTATTATGAATCGGTGAATTTGGCTGTAAAACATGAAATTGACATCACTATACCAAGGACCTGTCGGACACAAACTCATGGGCCAAATGTTGTTGCATATAGTCCTGAGGAATATTATAGAATAAATGTTTACCTGCCATTTGTGGACTATCTTATTTCTGAATTGTCAACTAGATTTTCATCAACTGGACATGATAATATTATCACATTATACGGTTTAATACCAGCATTTGCCAACCAAGACAATGAAATTTTATTACAAGCAGCTCAAACATATGCTAATGACCTTCCTGGGACTTCGTCAGAACTTTGTGGAGAGATTGACTTGTGGTAACAACGCTGGAAACATAAATCTAAGGCAGAGTGTCCATCTAGTGTGGTTGACAGCTTAATGCATGCTTCAGATGGTTTTTACCCAAACATTAAAGTTCTTCTCCACATTTTGTCCTTCCCGTGACTACTTGCACTAGTGAGAGATCATTTTCTACCCTAAGAAGGCTAAAGACATACTTAAGGTCAAATATGGATGAGAAACGATTAAATGGTTTGGCCAAGTTAAATATTCATCGAAGCATAGAAGTTCATCCTGATTAAGTTTTGGAGAAATTTGCTCAAAAGAATAAGAGGAAAATGCAATTAATGCATTTCTAAAATATGAGGTACGTTTGAACAATGTTTTGTATAGGTCTTATAGTTATTATTATTATTATTAATAATAATTATTACTATTATTATTATTATTTATTTATTATTAGTATTTATTATTATTATTATTATTAGTAGTAGTAGTAGTAGTAGTAGTAGTAGTAATGTTATTTATAATTAGCATGACCCCCCTATGAAAATTTTCTGGATCCGCGCCTGGTTCTACATATATATAGACGACTCTACATAAGTGTGGATCCCGGTTCTGCCGTTATTTTGGATAAATGCCTTCAAATCGATAACGGACTCGAAATTAACACGGAATGGTAATGCTAAAAAAATAAAAAGAGTTTTAAAAAAAACATTTTGTTAATTTTATTTTACTCATTTCTATTGTTTTAATTTCGGCCCAAAATATATAGTTTAATATTAATTTATTATTATTATTATTATTATTATTATTATTATTATTATTATTATTATTATTATTATTATTATTATTATTATATTATTAGCACCACGTCTTACTACCCGTTCGTGTTGTACGCACTTACGCTAACGTGTAATGGTAGGGTGATTGTGAGGTGAAATGGAGGACCTACAGTTTAACGTGGAATCCGAACCACGGTGGAGGGCATTCCCCACATTCATAAGTTGTGATTAATACACGTCTTGTCAGAGGTGAAGCAGGGGTTTGGTAATCAGATAAATGTGTGTCGGGACCGAGGATAGAACCCCGGACTCCAGACAGATTTCCGACACATTACCCCCTAGACCACCAGGTCAACTCTACAATTGTCAAATGAATAAAAAAAAAAATTAAAACACAAGTTTGATAAAGTATATTTTAGAAATTGTAATATTTAAAGATTTCTTATTTTGTTTAGTCATCGTTTAATAATTAAATTCGATCAAAAATCACACCTGGTTTCCAGAATCGAATTCAAAATATTTTTATAGGAAATACCACAGCTAAAATTTCCACATTCTGCTTATCCATACAGTAAGTATAGGCCTACATTTCAATCAAGTAGAGTAGGGACGAGGAAGGTAGAATTTATATGGGGGCAAAGTATGTAAACACAAGGAAAAATTAGTTCATTACATCGGGTCAGGGCTTAAACCTCGAACTCTCCGTTTCCGGTAAATTGGACTAGATTAGTTTAACATTTTGTTCACGAGCCCATTGATGTATGTCTTTAATAGCTGTCTTGTACCTTAAAAAAACTCCTTATATAAGGGGCATAATCACTGTTATAATTAATTAATCCCCCCAAACCTGCCTGATTTCCACACATGATTTTGTAAAATATCGAGAACGAAAAGTGCCATTATTAAACAAGTTGCAGTCAGTCTGCATCCTGGCGTCTGAGAAGGATGTCCTCATTGCAGCGATAAAAGGGCTTAAAGATGGTTTTGGGCTCGATGTCCATCTTAACTAGCTAGAGATCGCTGCTGTGTGAGTGACCTGTAATCTGATCTCCAACATGACCTTGACCTGTTGGCTGGGGAGCTGATAAATAATAGCAGTTTCAGTATTTTTGTTCGGATGACCAGCCCGAACTTTGAGCGTGTTTTAAATACGAGTGGATCGTCGTAGTGGTATCTGCAGATTATTGCCCTAAAATGTATTCGAAATATTTTATTGGGAAAAAATATATTATTGTAATAAGCCCTCCCTCGACTTTATAGTTAGAAGTTGAGTCATTAAAGGCTATCGATTTTACATAGATATCTAGGTTTTGCTGTTTAATTTGGATAACAAAATATATATTGTCCCCCTTCTCACCACGGTGATAGCTTTCAAACTATCCCTCTCCCAGCTCTCTATCTATTTGTTTCACAAAGCCTCTTAAGTAAGAATTGTTGAACTGCTGTTATTTTTAACCAAAGAGAAATATTTTATTTACCGATCTAAAACAATACACTAATCATGTTTCCATGGTAGTGTACACAAATAAAGATTGTAGAGATGAGTCACTACCCACTATACTTTTATCTATGTCACTACCCACACAAAAGGAAAACGTGGTAAATTCGCTATGAATATTGGGTTTTAGTTTTAGGTCACTATTTTTATCGGCATCCTGAACCTTAAACCTTTAAAATGAGTGTTCGTTTGTCAAAATCTGTTCAGCCATTTCCTCATAAGTTCTATTACTGGAAACGAGCTTATCAAATTATATATAAGATTATGATAGTTGACTAGAGAGAGAGAATACATCATTTAGGGATACTGTTATTATTATTATTATTATTATTATTATTATTATTATTATATTATTATTATTATTATTATTAAGATTATTATTTCTATTATTAGCACCGTGTCTTACTACCCGTTCGGGTTATACGTTCTTACGCTAATGTGTAATGGTAGGGTGATATTGAGATGAAATGGAGGACCTACAGTTTAATGTGGGATCCGAACCACGGTGGAGGCCTGGTATTCCCCACATTCACGAGTTGTGATTAATACACGTTTTGTCAGAGGTGAAGAATCAAGGAAGGGGTTGATAATAAGATAAATCTGTGCCGGGACCAAGGATTGAGCCCCGGACCCTAGCACAGAGGGATATTATTACAGTTGAGAAGGATTAGCAGTAACTTTCGACTGTACAAGCTGTCTTCTATTTGTGCAAAATATTTTAAAACCAAATGTTTCTTTGATCTTTACCGCCACCCAACGGGAAACGTGTAACATGTAAAAGATAAAATTTGTTTTAAGACTAAAATGTTTTCAAACATTTTTCAATTGATTTTCCAACAAGTT
>JBCFYV010006065.1:0-13013 GCA_039000515.1 Timema cristinae
TGAATGTAGAGACGGTAACTTTCCTAAATTCCAAATATGGTCCTTCCTTTGAAAATTGAAGTGTATCTTTCGGAGTAAATGACGTGTACATTAATTCACGTGTATAAATAATAAGAAATCAATTAGGAAATATCTCAATACTCCTGGTAAAAATTCAAATCCCATTCACTGCAAACCAGAAAAGACTAAAAGTATTTTGTTCTATGCATGCCTCTCATTGAACCCAGTTTAATTAATTAATTAATATCTTAGTAAAATTAATAAACATGTTAAATTCAATATAATCTTTTATGATTTAATTTTACTGAGTCACTTAAATTTTGTAAGGGTCACACCATCGTTTCTCCTATCATGTATAAGTAGTGACGATTACATTTACAAACAAAGTTAAATAAGGAAGGTTTGGAAGGTGCCATCATAAGATAAATATAAAAGTATAGCAAATCAGTTTATTTAAATTTAAACATGTTAATAAAATTATATTAGGTTTAAATAGTTCTTAGATTAACAGTACTGCGCTTATATAAAGAAACTTTCTTCGCTTTTCTATGTCAAGTGGATGTAATCTAATGTAATTACAGATCCATTTTTTGATAGGTCTTTCCGTTTAGCCACAAGAGACTTCCAAAGAAAGGCCCACACCGATTTGAAAGTTTCTCCACACTTTTGAATTTTTTTCGGGGGTTAAATTTTTTTTTTTAAACTTTTTGTAATTTTTCTCGTAGGTTACAGGCTAAAAGCTAAAAGTTTGCTAAATTTAAAGTTTCTATCTCATCTGGAAGTGGGTAGACATTAATGTCAGTGAGTGAGTGAGTCAGCCATGTGGCTTTATAGTAGTATAATTAAATTAGTTAGAATAGAGGTACACATCCCAACTCGAAACTAGAAATCAACTCAAGTAAAGTTGAGTTTATTATTGAGAATTGTAACTCTTCAAACTAATACTAAATTACATTCTGCTACGTAGGAGTGCCTGCCTCAACGAGACGGCAAAATAAATAGAAAGTAAATATTAATTCAAAGTTAGGCAACAATATAAGATATCTATCTAGCCTCGTGACTACTAGAATTAGACTTTAAAAACATATACATTGAATATAGTTAAAAAATATTAAACGATATAAATTCTAGTAAGTCCTAATTTAAAGAGTTATCATGGTAGTTAAATGAGCTAGCTATCAAGCGTTAGCTCCATTGAGAATTATGAAACACAAATATTAATCTCTTAGAAGGGGAACTGTGATTTTACAAGTAGTAAATGGTGAGCTACCAGGAATATAGGCTGTAAAGATACTATGGGCGTCTATTCCTAATTAGTACGGCCTGGACATTTAATAGTGTTTATAATGTAACAATTATGGGCCAACAATATATGGATCAACTTATACAAACGGTGCCTGAAGGGGGCCATAAACTAAGCACTATCACCACGGGACACTACTATGAACTTGTTGTGCTCCCACAGGTTGAGCACTGTAAAAAGGTACACTAAAAAGAAACAATAGTGGCTGCTGTATGTATGTCTTAAGAACTTAGAAAAGGAAGTCAGACACACTGACATAGTGAATAAAGTCGTATGAACCAAGTTACATATATACTTAAGTTCATCATTTAAAACTATGCCTCATGGGCATAAAAAACAAGTCAGAAACACTGACTCTTAATACTATATCATATGGATATATAAAACTAGTAATAACCCTAACTATCAAAACTATGCTTTATGGACATATAAAAATAAGTCAGACACTCTAACACAAAATGCTATGTCATATGGACATTGAAAAGAAACTTTAAGAATAAGATTGAAAACCATGGCTTAATAATGGCAAAATAAAACAGGCCAGACATTCTGACACAAAAACTATGTATTATGGACATAGTTATAAAAGCGTACTACGACTCTTCTCCGATTCTAACTATCAAATACTCATTGTCTCAGACGAGGCTTCATCTGCGTTGAGGTGGTGAGACCAAAGCATCATACATCTTAGTCAACAGTAGGTTGTTCGCCGATGTAGATTAACGTTTAAGTTATTCTTCCATCGAATTGATAAAATAGAATATAAAATATGAAGCGAGGAATGACGGTTATATAGTACCAGAACTGACGTATTCGAGGAGGGTCTTCAGCTGGACAACAGAGGGGGAGGTAATTTGCGGAATTGCGCTGAATGGCAACTAGCACTCGAAAACTGCGTGGCGAGCAAAGAGTAATAGCTCTGCCATTTCATAGAAGTGGGGCCTGCTTGTGAGATGTTGTTCTGCTGACGGTCCGGGAATAGTCAGCTGGGGCAGTTTTACTGAAGTTTGGGCGTTTCTCGGCAACATGAATTCACCGTGAGTTAATACCTGCCACACACTATTATATTAGTTATTGTATTCATCGTATTAACAGGATGCTTAACATGGTACAAAGGGAAACCTACAGAAAACTAGCAATTGGAGAATTTGTTGGAGCTAGTTTTGTACATAATATCAGGTACTATTTTTCTAGGAATGTTTCATGTTCCCAAAAAATCAGTGCGTTTTCGAGGCAAAATATTGTTATGAAAAAGCGCCAATTTATAAGTAAACTCGGACAAACATGAACTTTTTTTTTTATAGATAAGTGAATGCAATAGGCCAAAACTAGTTTACGGTGTTATTATAAAATCTTTTCTTGTTTCGGGAAATTGGGAGGTGCGTCGTCAAGGCCCAGGTCGAGAAGTCGCCACTGCAGTTTTTTATTTGAGGGCATTTGATATGCGCCCTTCTTGGGTCTGAGAGCGGTAGACGGAAAGATGATACGGGGGAGGTGGAGGAGAGAGGGGTCTTAACTGATAGGCTGGTTGCGTGGAGAGGAGTTGCGGGGGAACGTGGGGGGATGAAGCGGATGGATATTGGAAGGGGGCAGGTGTGAGAAAGGCTTTAAAAATGTTGTAATGTTCTGCCCTGGCTTTGCGGCGTCACCCTCCTTTGCTACGGTGGTACTGTGAAGATTTTGGAGGGGGGTTCATGAATAGAGGGTGGAAATTCGAGAAGGAGTTGGCAGCCCAGATGGTTCTGAGCGCTGAAAAGGTGGGAAAGATAGAGTGGCAGCCAGAATGGTTCTGAGCACAGGAAAGGTAATACTTCCTCAGGATTGAAGTTGCTGACCTTCCCTGGTTCTCTCACTACCCAATACACTTGTTCTCCTCTCTGCTCCTTTCCAAATATCATGCATGTGCGCTGGTAATCCACTATTACCTCCTGTTCGGTGAGCCATGTATGACCCAGAAGAATTTATTCCACGAGATCAACGGCGACTAGACACGTGATGACCGTCTTTGTGTGCCCTATTTCAATAGGGACCTGGCAGTGGCCTTGAATATTTAATTCCATTCCTTCCTTGGCTAGGGACACTGAGGTGGGTGCTTTTATCATTTGTTCCCGTGTATGAGAATCGATGGCTGAGGTTCTAAACAAGTTCTGAGATGCTCCGGAGTCTAGGACGGCTCGAAGTTCTCTTGAAGGCGTGTTAACTAGGATTCGGGGTAAGTGTGCTGGTGGTCCGCTGCTAAGTATGGCTGGCCGGGCCGGGGATGAGCTTGCCCATGGTTTCATTCCCTGGTCCCGTTTCCCGTGCTAGGTGGTGTGGTTTGTGCGTCGTGTGGTCTGTCCGTGGTTCTTCTTGCGAGGAGTACGGGGCACTCTCAGTGGAAATGCTGGGTGGGACAGAAGTGACGTTGAGGAGGGTGTCAGGTATTTCGGAGGGAAAAGGGCCTTGGCGGCTCGTGAGAGGAGGATGGGAGTATATCTCGTTGCACTGCCTGAGCTCGCTCTAGTAATTGATCTACGGTAGTGGGTAGGACGGAGGTGATAAATGGCCATATGGTGGGGTGGAGGAGCTCACTTATGAAGGGCAAAATTTGCACGTCGGGAACGGTAGGGAAGAACCACTTGGACAGTCATCTTTCTGAGAATGAAGTGGTCGGTAGACTCTCCTGCTGTTTGGGCTTCTCCATATAGCTTCATTTGGAGTTTGACTCTCAGTGGTGGAGAGTCAAATCGTTCTTGGAGCCTTTTTTGAAGTTCTTCAGAAGTGTTGGAATATCCCTCATAATATTTCCACCACTGCGCGGCGTCTTGATTAAACCTTTCCTTCACTAGCGTTATCTATAGCTCATTGGGTGTGTTGCTGTCATGGAGGATTGCTTCACACTTCTGCAGGAGGGCTGCTGGATATTCGTGGTCCAGGCCTGAGAATCCTGGAAGAATAGGCTGGAAGGTGGGATGCGGGGAATTGGTGGCTAGGATTGCGGGGGATTGGCTCGTTTTTCGGCGGAGTTCTTCATGCTCAGCGGCCGTCTTTTCCTGGCAGGGTTGGCAGATGAATTGGAGCCCAATGGTATCTCTTTCTTTTTCTTCCCAGTTTAAGCAGAGGAAGTGATACCATTCCTCGCACTTATCACAGTAGATTGTTCTTTCTCCTTTCCCAGGGCAGGAGGGACTGCCGCACTGATGTCGGGTACGTCTGGGCTTTTTTTTTAAGGGAGCCACCGAGTTTTTCTAAACTCGGAAAATTGGTGAGTCCTTGGGCTTGGGGTTCTCCGACGGCTTCAGCCAATCACTCTTCTCTTCAGGAGAAGTGGCCCCACGTTGGGTGCCATCTTGTTTTTCTAAGCTCTTTTCTTGTTTCGAGGAATTGGGAGGTGCGTCGTCCAGGCCCAGGTCAAGAAGTCGTCACTGCAGTTTTTTATTTGAGAGGAATTTGATATCCGTCCTTCTTGGGTACGAGAGGGTCAGAGAGCGGTAGTCGGAAAGATGATACGGGGGAGGTGGAGGAGAAAGGGGTAGTAACTGATAGGTGGGTTGCGTTGCGTGGTGAGGAGTTGCGGGAGAACGTGGGGGGATGAAGCTGATGGATATTGGAATGGGGCAGGTGTGAGAAGAGCTTTAAAAATGTTGTAATGATCTGCCCTGGCTTTGCGGCTTCGCCCTCTTTTGCTACGGCAGTACTGTGAAGGCTTTGGAGGGGGCGGGGGGGTCATGAGGAGAGAGTGGAAATTCGAAAAGGAGTTGGCAGCCTGGATGGTTCCGAGCGCTGTTAGGGTGGGAAATATAGAGTGGCAGCCCGAATGGTTCTGAGTGCAGAAAGGGTGGGAAAGATAGAGTGGCAACCGGAATCGTTCTGAGCGCAGAAAGGGTGGGAAAGATAGAGTGGCAGCCCGAATGGTTGTGAGCGCAGGAAAGGTAGGAAGGGTTGTTTGCAAAAAAAGATAGATGGCTTCCCAAAGCCCCGAGGATGTTGGGATGAGATGGCTGAAGTTTATATCTATTTTTTCGTTATCTCCTTACATTGACAATATTCATCAGCTGGAGGAGGTTGGGCCCAACCCTCCTGCTCAGTCTTATTCTCTAAACTTATGCTAACATATATATATCTTAACCCTCTTATAATTATTCTGACTAAAGCCACTACATTATTGTTAAACATTTTTACAGTTGAATGGTTTTTGGTTGTCCTCTTTTGGTAAGGTCTTTGGCTTGATCAGCCCTTTGTCCTGGCGCGATCTCTTAGATAATTGAGAACTAGCGGCCTGGTGCGCTGTGTTTCTCGGGGAGGATCGTAACCCGTCTAGCGGACCACGTGGGGGAGAGGGGGCTCGAGGGTTAAAGGGGTTAAGGGTGGCGTAGTGTGTGCGCTTGCCACTAGATCGCTCCGCCTCCCTTCCAAGGGGTACTCTTGGTCTCGGAACGGTCACTAGATGTCGCACAATAACGGTATAAAAGTGTATATATATTAAAGGCGTCACAGAAGTTTCAGACAAACACTTCAGTAGCAGCTACCTTCAGCTGAAAGAATAAGGTATTTATATTAGTTTGATTTTACAAATTTCATCAAATAAAAATTATAAAATTGAGTGAATGGAAAAGAGTCTATAAAAGAGTAATATTTTATTTTCTACAGTAAAAAAAGAGAGCCATTATTTTTGGGAACTAAGCCCGTCCAACGTGATTCCAAACTGAGCATTTATATTTTAAGTACCGGTATAATGTGTATAATTGATGTAACGTAAACGCTTGTTCCATATTTAAATAATGCTAAAGATGTATTAAAAATATATTGTTTTACTTTTTGGTCTTTTCTCATGACCTCAGTAATTAATCAATAAAAACTATTAAAATGGAAATGTTACCATCGTAAAGTCCATGACTACCTTGAAAAGGTCAGTATCAATTGATTAATGCACTCTCTCAATTCAATTAAATTTTATAATTTGTTGATATCATAAAGTAATACTGATTTGCTCAAAACTAATTTTTACACAAGTAGATTTTTTTATCATTGTATTACGTCTTAAAATGTTTGAGGGGTTTTTGCAACAGTGTATAAATTTTACTATTAGGATACAAAATATAATACTGGCGTGACTTCTTTCTACAAGAGCGTTAATACAAAACGTTAATCACGTAACAAAATTAAAGTGTTTTTTTAACACAGTATGTTATTTTAGTAGTTGTTATCTTAAGGAAAGATATAATATGTAGTTAGTATATCATAAAACTGATTCCTTGATTCCTATTTATGATTTCCAGTCTTTCAAAGGCTTTCGTATTTAAAAAAAAATTAGAATTGCATTTTATTACCCTTTCGGGTTATACGCTTTCGTATTTAGAGCAACAATATTTATATTTGTCATATATATGTGAGACCTTATATACATAAAATAAATATTACATTCTTGCGGAATGTTGACTAAAACAAACATTGAGATAGACGTCAGTAAATAATTGTATATTCAAACGTCATTCATAGCAAAATTAAGTTTACACATTTATTATCTTTGTTTTTGTGTTCAACTTCAGAGAAAAGCTTTGTGCCCTTTATTTTTCGGGGAGATCTTTATAATGAAACCATTATCATATTTTGAGTCTTGATTAAAAAAAAGCATATTTATTGATACACCTTCATAATGTAAAGTAAAGAACAATATTTACATAGTGCGTATAATGTGTTTTTACGTGATCGTTATTGTTTTACTTAGTCATTAAGTAATTTAAATATGATGATTGATACTTTCATTGCAAAGAATTTTCGTAAGAACCACTTATAGATAACCTTTTGAAATAGATACTAACCAAGCAGATAAAACTGTTTAGAATCAAATATATTTATCTTTAGAGATTGATTTTGACCGATATTGTGAGTTTTGTAAATAATAAAGCATAGGTATGGTTTGATATATTAAAACAATAAGCTAGATTTATAAAATCAATCAATTAAGATATATGTGTAAAAACAGTGTAAAATCATTTAATATCTTCCTACTGTTTAGTTTTATTAGTAATAACCCTATCCGACAACAATAAAATCATTTGATCTATTTTCACCTATTTTTACATCAAGTAATGTGTTATGTAAATGTCACTTTTGATGAATAATATGAATAAATATCTCAATGACGTCACACAACCATCTAGACATACCAACCGAGAGGCTGGTAATGGTAATGGTAATTCCAATTGGTGCTCAGCCCAAAGAACTATCAGGCCATTAATCTCAGTTTCTTATACAGGATCTGCTATTGTTTCATTCAAGTATTTCCTCATTTATCCTCACGAGGATCAGTTGACCCCGTTCTAGATTCACTGCTTCACAGAAAGATCTGAAAGAGCTGGTGATCGGAACTGGGACCTCTGGATTTATAGACAGGAGCTCTAACCTTTGGACCACAGAGCTGGTCAATATATATATGACAACAGCGGTTTATTTCATATATATACTCGCTTTGCTCGTTGAGGGCTCTACCCACAAACTCCCCATTAGTGTAAATTAATGTTATTCCAGCGTTGTTTTGAACGTTGGTTTCTTTTTACAATTTTATGATTCTAGCTGCCCCATAAGTATGTCATAAAATGAAAAAATGTGCAAAATTTACCTGAAATAAAAAAATCTAGCTCTGGTGCAATCCGTTTTTTGATAGGTCTTACTATTTAGCCACAAGATACCTCCAAAGAAAGGTCAGCACCCACTTCAAAGTTGCTCCGCCATTTTGAATTTTTTTTGGGGGGGGGGTTAAACTTTTTTTTTAACTTTTTAGAATTTACCCTTCAGTTACAGGATATAAGGTATAAGTTTGATAATTTTAAAGTTTCTAGCTCATCTGTAAGTGGGTAAACATTAATGTCAGTGAGTGAGTCAGCCATGTGACTTTATAGTATAGTGAAACGACATCGGTGATTGATTTTGTGGTGTAGGATGGGAGACTTAGAAGCTTAGTAAAGAATATTCTGTGTATGGTGCTGAATGAGCAACGGATCACTTCCTGGTGATATCAGTAGTTGAATTAGGTAGGAATGTTGTGAATAAGCAGCACAGAATATTGAGCATGTAAGAGTGTAAAGTGGAAAAATTGCATTATAAAAGTGTGAGAGTGCAATATGAAAGATTATTGGGTGAAAAATTAACCTTACACGAGCATGAATGGTATGCCAAGATTAAAGCTAATGATATACAGAAAAGAGGCCAGAGTATGCGAGTTTTACAATGTGTGTGCTGGAATTTCAAATGTTCTTAATAAATGGAAGAGTGCGTTAATTGTTCCTTTGTACAAAGGTAAAAGCAGTAAGACTGAATGTAAGGATCATAGGGCAGTTAGTTTGTTGAGTATTATACAGAAAGGTTTTGGGTCCTAATTGAGAAGGTGCATGAAAAAACTGCGGACAATATTTTGAGTGTGCAAAGTGGTTTAAATCCATGTTGAATTTTCATGGACCAGATATTTGCATTGCATCAACTGATTGAGAAATGTATGGAAGAAATTGTATTGTGTTTTTGTTGATCTGTAGAAAGCGTTCGATCAGGTGAATAGGATTTTATTATGAAATATTCTGAGAGAATATGGTGTGAATGCAATTATGGAGGTGTATGATGGAAGTAAAGTGTGCGTTAGGGTGGACGGAGCTTGATAGTGAACAGGGTGTTAGATAAGGTTGTATTATACATCCGTGGTTGTTTAATGTATTCATTGATAAGTGTATGAGGGATGCTTGAGAGGATGCGGTTGGTGTATAAATGGACAATGTGAGAGTGCTGCTATATGCAGATGATGACGTATTTAAGGCTGAGAATGAAAGTAACTTGCCGAATACATTAGATCATTTGAATGTGGTGACAGGCAGGATTAATATTCTTATAAATGTTTCCAAACTAAGGTCATACATTTTGATTAGGACAGACAATGTAATGTGTGTCAGATTATTATAAATGGACAATTATTAGAACAAGTGTATGATTTTGTGTATCTGTGCAGAGTGTTCTGTAAAAATGTAAGTATATATGATGAAATCAAATGGGTGAATGTATATTGGGTTGGATTTATGTGGACTACTGAAAAGAATTAAGTAGTATCGAAAGAGGCAAAGATGGCTATATAAAAGTATGAAACGTCAACATTGTTTTACGGATGTGAAGTGTAGATTTCTCAGGAGAAACACAAGAGCAAGGTGAATGTGTACGGAATGAGATATCTAAAAAAAAACTTTGGGAAAACTCGTATGAACAAAGTTAGTAAATGAATGGGTGCTGATAGAATACTGTTTGAAAGGGAATTCAATAGGTCAATGTGAAAGAAGCCTCTTAAGTTGGTTTTGGCATGCTTAGAGGATGAGTGTGAATCAAGTGGCGTAGCAAATGTGTTATGGTCGAGTGTGTAGAGTGTGTGGAGTGTGTGGATCAAAAAGTATAGGTAGGTCATGTAAGAAGGTGTTAAATGATTTAGACGAATGTGTGTAAAATATAAACACTAAGAATTTTAAGAAGAAAAGAGCATGATTGACTGTGTATGGTTATTGTTGAAGCGAGTATACAAGTATATAAGGAAGTGTGGAGAAAGTTAGTGAGGATGAATAATTAAGGAGTTTTTTTGGTTATATGCACAGTTTCTTGAATACTTCGTAAGGGATTGGCGTGATTAGGTTTGTATGCTTATATACGAAATAAAATTAATGATACTGTCAATAATTGTTATCAATGTTGGTTGCAAAACAATGTGTTCGTATTTTATAAAGGTTTCTTTAACTAAAATCCTACCACATGTGATAAGCCATACAGAAAGAATGGTTTGATTGGTTTTTGGTATAAGCAAATAAACTTCTCTCTTCAGTCATTTATACACTCATCACACATCCATCTTCTTCACACTATGCCTTCTCACGCAACTACACATAACTTTTAAATATTTCTCTGTTTTTCAGAAAATAAACATGTTTTAATTAATTTCCCTCCCCCCCTTTCTTTTGATAACAAAGAAATATATCCGAAAGTAGAAAAGTGTGTGTAGTTACCCTTGTAGTATTAATGATGACTCAAGAAAATAATATCAATCGATCAAGAGAAATTTGATGGTTTCTATCAAGGCCTTAGTCCAAGTACACTTTTAGGTTGGCTCTCTCTTATACCGGTTGCAATACATTAATTTTTATCTTGTAGATATATTTATAAATTTTCCTGTCATAAGAGGTTATATTTATATAAAACGGGTAAGAGTGAAACAACTAAAATAATTATAGCCATCGAAAATGTATTTATTTAGCTCAAGCGTACTGTCAAACACCAGTTATGAAAGAAATTTACTAAATAATAAACAATAACTATTATAAAATCACATACAAGTTTGGCGACCATCATTATTGGCTCTGAACAGACAGCCTGAGGCACTAATTGCGTTTTGATTGATTTGAAGTAGGCTTCTTTTAATACAATTTTCATCCATTCTCTTGGCAAATGATTATGAATTTAATCAAAATATTACCTCCTTACATTATTTTCGTGTGTTGAAATGTTTAGATAGTGTAAGAAACTTATAGTTCAAGGTGATTACAAAGGTGCACTAAAAACTATTAAATCCAAATAAAATGTATAATTAAGTGGAATCAATCCAATAGGTATGATCACGTGAATAGCTAGAAGACCTATTAAATAAACTATTTTGTGATTGGTTCTTAGTAACAAGCTGATGGAAATATTCTGAAAGTATGGGTGGGCCATTTATAGAAACAATAAAGCGCAATCTTTCAAATTAATGGTACCGTGCAAAGCACTGATTAACTTTTTTGTATTAAAATAAAACATTTACTAAAAACTCATAAGAATTGTAAAACATAATAATGTAAATGTTTTTTAGGAAAACTTTACCAAAGATCATAAATGAAATAATATACACCGTTTAAGAACATTGAGAAAATAAGAAAGCATCTTTCTTTCAAAGAACATAATGATCAATTTCAAAGTGCTCCATATAAAATGTGCGTATTTGCTTATATGTCAGAGATTATAGATTTAAAAACAAATTCATAAACAAATATTTTTATTTTTATTAGTACTATAACTTTACAGTTATAATAAATTATTTCGTATCTAAAATATTTGTGAACATGTGATAAAAATTGAAAATTTCTGATAAATTTAAGTACCCTCAAAGTAATTTTATGAGATAATTAAACATATCACTTACTAATGTTAAACAATGTCTAAATACAAAATTTAACTAAAATTGTTAAAACGGACTTCGAAAAAATCAATTTTACTATTTATGCCCTTCAATAAACTA
Source organism: Timema cristinae (assembly GCA_039000515.1). NCBI lineage: Eukaryota > Metazoa > Arthropoda > Insecta > Phasmatodea > Timematidae > Timema > Timema cristinae. Next base: position 11,577 of record JBCFYV010006065.1, read on the forward strand.
CTCTTAATTTTAGGGTTATATGTATAAATCCAAAAAGCTCTCAAGGGAATCTTATTTAAACCTTGTATACTAAGTTTTAGCTCTATTTGTAATAAGGTTTTGGCTCTAGAGATAGAGACAGGCCGAAAGACGATATCACGGGAAAGAGCTTTTCCGGTTTCAGGGGGTCTTGAAACGGCAATATTTTATTATATCTAGAGTGTGATTGTTTTTGACGATCACAATCTCCTAGGGGCCGAGAGAAAGTAAAAAGGGTTAACAAACAAATACAAGGCGGTTACGATCAAATCATGTACGCCTGCGCTTAAATTAGTCGTCTTTCTATCAAAGCTAATTGAAAATTGAAGGTTACCTGTGTAAGTAATCATGCATTCATTAATGTAACTACAGTTAGTTTAATTTAATTATTCATATGGTTAACACTTAGTTAACACTACGAAGCCATTGCAGATTATTTTGTGTAATTTCCAAGAGATTTTCAAACAACTCGGAGGAATGTATCTCTACTTGGTTCCATCATCCTTTATGTACCCTATTCAAATCAAAGTTGCTACACAAGCTATTATGAACAGTGCTGGAGTTTAGTCATAAAGTATTTAAAACATAACAATTGTCTGCATTGTAGCAGTAAATAACTTATAGGTCCTATAGATTCATCATTATTGCTTGCTTCAAATTGCAAATCAGCTACTTGGGGGACAGGGTATAATGATTTGTTTTGTAAATGGCGTGTAAATAACATAAATATTACGTAAGGGTTTGTTCGTATTAAACATATACATTCTTCTAACCACAATTTTGACAAGTGTATCGATTAATAGAGACATAATAGCTTGGCATATTAACTAAATTAGGCCTACAGACATACGTTCATCACATTGTCATGATTGTCTCGTGTTTGGCTGTGGTTGCTTATTTTATTAAATTATTTGAGGTATTTAACGTGCACTTTCTGAACTGACTTATTATATTAGCACACGAGAATTCCTATAAGCAAGAACTAACCGACCTACCAGTTTTGCCAGGAAAAGTATTTTAAACATACCTTCCAGGGTTCTTTTACATGCCACATTCAACATGTGGTCGATGGCTTTACTGTCCTTTCAAAGCAAGTTGTGCTACAAATATGTGTCAATCAAGAAAAATCCCTCAACCTCAGATGGTTTTAACCCACAGATATCGGATCCCGAGGCGAGCACTTTACCACAAGACCACGAGGTCGATGATATTGTTGCTAAGGTATGGCATATTTATTTCCACCAGTTGCCTCCAGGTCACGAGACTTATTTACAAGATATTCTCATAGTACACTTTCCCTTCTTCAGACATATTTGTTTGTATGATCATGAAATTAAATGGGTCTTCAACGATATAGGAAGCACTAAATTGTAATTATCATTCTAGTTAATCTACTGGATAAATATGTAAAACAATTCA
>JBCFYV010006066.1:0-13666 GCA_039000515.1 Timema cristinae
CCAATATACGTATTTTTCCTTTAATTTTTTTTGAGATACCCATTGTGAGAATGGGGTTGTTTTTTTAAAAAAAAACCATCTTAAAGTTTGCGCATGCGCAAATTGTTTTCTTGAGGGGGTTTTCTGAAAAAGCGCGGGAAAATCTAACGAGGGACATTTTTTTTGCACAAAAAAGTTAAAAAAGTAAAAAATTTGGGGGGAACGATGTTAAAAAAGCTTCAAAAAATTTTTTCCCCTTTTTTTTTTTTATGTTTTTTAAAAATTAAATTTTTTTTAAAAAAATACCCCCACAATTTATAGAGAATCTTTTAAAAACAAAATTAAATTACAAACGGGGTTGACCCCTCATCACAGCCCTGGGGCGTGACGCTTGGGAAATTAAAAACAAAATACAAGTTCATCGGCTAATAAGTTCACTCTCAAACATATGGACCAATTTAAACATCTTTTTTGGGGGCCATCATCAGGGGCCCTTCCGCTGGGAAAAAAAACCCGGGGGTACACATCCCGCTAAGGATGTAGGGCAATAACACTAATTACTTCACAACTTTTGAAAGAAAGGGTACAAAAATTTTTCGCACTCTAAAATATGTCTTTAAAAAAATTTTTTTAATTAAAATTTTTAATTTTAAAAAAACCCCCAAAATTTTAAGGGGGGCGACGGGGGCAAACCTAGAGTCTTCCAAACCCAAAAATTTTTTTTTTATGAATACAATTAAAATTTTTTTATTTTAAAATTTTTTTGACTTTATCTTCTTCGAAAACAAGATCAACTAAAAACTATGGTTAAAAAAAAATTGGTTTTTTTTTTAAACAAATATAATTTAGCAAATACAGTACTACTTCTTTGAATAATTTTTTTTTAAAATCGAGGTTTTTTAAAATAAGTTTCGTAAAAAAAATTTTTAATATTAAAACTTTGAAAAGGAAATTTTTTTTAAATTTTGGGGGGTTTCAATTTTTAACCCCGGGGGGCCTCCCCCTTTTTTAAAAATCGGGCCCCTTTTTAAAAAAAATTTAAACAAAAAACTTGCTTTTTATAATTATTGTTTTAGGTAAAACCCCTACAAAAATTTTAAAAATTTAAAATTTAAATTTTTAAAAAGTTAAAAATTTTTAAAAAATTTTTGCGCCCCTTTTTGGGGGAACAGATTTTTCCTGTTTTAAAATAACGGGTTTTCCATGATAACAGACTGTTTGTTTTTAGGTCAAAAAAAGGGGGTTTTTTAAAGGGGAACCCTCCAAACACTAGGGCCTATGCTTATAGTACTTACGATGGGCCCCAATTTTTTAAAAAAAACTTTTATTTTTTGGTTTTTTAAAAAAATGATATTTTTTATAATGATAAAAAGGGGGGAAAAAACCCCCTTTTCCCCCCTTTTTTTTTTTCCCTTTTAGTCCAGTAAAAAAAGAAAAAAATGGGGGAAAAAATTTTCGGTAGTCAAAAATTTTTTAAAAAACAGGGGGGGGGGAGTACCAAAAACAACATACAAAAAAATCCGCCCTTGGGGGGGTGAGGGGGGGGGTGGGGGAGGTTTAAAGGGTCATTCCCCCACTTATTCTCGTATAACTCGAAAACCGTGCCCTCAAACAAAAGGTGTTCATGAAAAAATTTTAACACTTTAAATTCCCAAAAAATTTTTCCTTTCATTTTTCTCTAGGATAAAATTGTTTATGATATGCAGGGGATAAATAATCCGGATTTTTAAAAAAAATGTTTAAGGGGTATAAAAATTAATGTTTAATGTTAAATAAAACTTAGTACAAAACAATACTTTTCTTTTAAAAACACCTCTTATCTTAAATTTGGTTGTAAATCTCAAAAAAAACAATTGAATCATCATAATTATCACACACATCTGAACTCGAGAAAAATGCACCATTCTTTACTGAACCATGGCACGTGCCGCACACCAGGGAGCAGGGAATCCCCGGCTTTGGGCATCCACATCGTCCCCACACCCAGTAAACATCGGGAAAAAAAGTTGTTCATATCGCTTCGGGGCTACTGGTCTTTGGGTTTTTCAGGGGTGAGTGATCCATACTCCCCTCGGTTCCATCCCCCTCGGTCGGGGGGAGGGGGTTGTTTAGCCATTGCTGTATAGTAAGTAAGTAGAAAAACCCCCGTAAGTAACAACAAAAAGTGTTGTAAAAATAATTAAATAAAAAAAGTAGGTTAGTAAAATTAAAAAAACAAAACCCTTAAAAAAAACTCTAAAAAAGTTTTTTCTGGAGCCCCTGTGGTTTGGTGGGGTAAAAAGAGGTCCCGGTTTTTTTGGGTTCGTTGATGTGTTTTTTGGAATGCAGCATACCGGCGTTGATTCAGGTCTTTCGTTCTGCATTCGCTTGGAAAATTTTTTTAAAAAAAATTTCTCACCAGCCGTGCGACCTTGCTGCTGGTGTCGAGGGGTTTGAAAAAAAAGTCTGATATTGTCTTCATTTGCCTAGGAATCCCTTTCTGAACAGCTTAACCATTCCCCCTTTACTTTTTTTGAAAAAGGGGGGGTGGGGTCATACCCACTAAAGTCCCTGGAGAAGGGGAGGGGTTTTGCAAAGGAAGTTTTTGGAGTTTGTTTGTTGAAAACAAATTTTGGGGTTTTCCCCCTTTCCCCTGCCCGGCTTCATGAAGTAAAAAACGTTACCCCTTTGGGGAAATGCAAAAGCAATGAGTAAAACAATCAAGTCGACATCTTTTCCCCCCCCTTTTTGTGAAGTGGGATGAAAGGCCCCTTTCTCTAACCCACATCTCAAAAAAGTGACATCAGCATTCCCCCCGCTGGGGCCCTTTTTTCACTGAGGATTTGAATAAGCCTGGTTTTGTTATTCTCGTTTGCAAGAAAATGCTCCCGTTGAACATGACATTCATGATTTCGTTAAAAATTAATGTCAATCTGAAGTTTTTTTTGAGGGCCCCCTTTTCTTCTGCTCTGCTCGTTTTGTAAAAATTTTTACGCGCCATAACCACGAAAACCACAGTACAGTTTTTTTAGTAATGTTTGAGTACATAAGGGTAAAGTATTTATCGCAAAGAAAAAGAAATCTTGGTACCCATATTCCATTTTTACGCGGGGAAGGAGGAAGCCTCCATCTAAATACATTGGTGCTCTTTGTAGATAAAGAGTTTCATAATTATCCTCTGGGAGAGCATCGTAAGAAAAAAACTTCTTTTTCCCTTTTCCCCACTTCCCCCCTTTAATTTAAAAAGAGCCAACGAGATGAGATAATTCAATTCCATAAGCTTTTTCAACATCTTTAACACCTTTTTTCAATGGCAGTTCTTTGGTAAAGGGGCAAGGGTCTACAGTCACTGTTTTCCCCCGTTCACTTATAAAGTTTTGGGGTCAAAACAGCCAATGACAACAAAAACATTCTTCTTAGACTGTTTTAAAAGTCACCAAAAAATTTCAAACCCAAAAAAACTCTGCATGGTTTCGGTAAACCCAAATTTTTAGGGGTCAAAGACTTTTATTTTTGAGTTTCCGATTATCCCCGTTACAGAGACATAAGTGAATTTATTTTCGGAAAGGAGGATGGTCCATTGAACCAAATTTATAAAACTTGCCCGGGTTTTCCCTTTCCCATCCCTATTTTGCCGTGATACCCGGAAAACAACATGCTGCCCCCCCCCACTTGAAAAAATCACTCCGGGAAATTCCCTATTGACGAGCAATGGCGGTTGCTCCAGAGGAACCCACCAACCCACTTCGTTAGAACCGAATCAGTTATTCTTCTTCCTCGCGTCAGGCCACTGGGGCTTTTCAGGGAGCCATTAGAGTCTGCTCAAATGGTCATGTCTGACCAAAGCCCTGCCAACGTGAACAGTTCGATTTAGGGTAAAATAACCCTTTTCTGCAAAGTCCTTGAACACATGTGGGTGGCTAGTTTTCAATGATAGCATTTTCCCCTTGAACGTAAAGATGGGTACATTTGCATTTTTAAAAATGACCGCTTGCTTGGAAGAATGGAAAATCATTTTCTAAACCCACAAGCCGAGGGGCCATTCCAATCACCAGGGCGCTCAAAACTAGAACTTTTTCTCAAAAAACCCATGTTAAAATTTTGGGCACCCACAAAGCAGCGGTGGGGCCCCTTCTTCTCGCCCACGATCCAACTCATTTTTTAATTTATTTAAAATTGATCCCAACAAAGTTTCCCCCTCAATTTTTTGATATAAGATCGTCCTATTGCTCAAAATGCTGATAATCTGCTTCTTTTATTCTTCAAGACCAAAGCTTCTTCAAAAACGATCCGAGCAAAAAAACAGCTTGAACGAAAAAATGCCCGGGGGGGGGGCTGTGCGAAAGCAGCCCATTAAACCCTTAAAAGACTGCGCACAAACGAAGGAGTTGCTTGCCCTTTTTTTCCAGCCGCCCCCCCCCCTTTCCCCCTCACGTTCACCCCCCAAAAACCCCTACCCCCATACCCCAAACAAAAAATTTTTCCCCCTTTTAAACAGCACTCCCGCATTTGGGGTTTTTACAGTTTTTTTAATATTAGGTCAAACCCCCACTTCTTTTAAACAAAATTTTTAAATTTTTTAAACCATTAAAACACTTTTTTTTTAATATCCGTGATTTTTCCACCCCCCGCAATTTTAAAAATTCATCCAGAGAAAAAAAAAAGGGGAATTTTTTTAGGGAATTTAATTTTTTAAATTTTTTACATGAACACCTTTTCGTTAGAAGCAGGGTTTTTTGGAGTTATACGAAATAACGGGAAGAATAAACCTTAAACCCCCCCTCCCCCCCCCGCTCCCCCCCCACCGTTCAGTTTTTTGTATTTGTTTAGGGGGATTTCCCCCTACCACTGTAAAAAAATTTTTTGACTACACAATTTTTTTTCCCCCAATTCCCGACCTTTTTTTGTTTTGTTGACGGGCTATTTTTTAAATTTGGAAAAAAGGGTTTGATAATTATATTTTTTTTTGCAAATCCTTATAACACCAAACAATTTTTTTTAAGATCTTTGGGCGAAATTTTATTTAAATTTTTTTACATAACTTTTCAAGCCAAATAAAATGTCTTTTAAAAAACTAATAGCCTTTTTAACACTTTATTTATAATATTATTTTTTTTTAAATTTTTATTTTTATCATACGAAACACTAAATTTATGACTTGCTTGGAATATATCTACATTTATTACTTTATTAATTTATTATTTAAAAAAAAATTTACTTTAAATGTTTAGAAAATATTTTTAAATTTTTTTGGGTTTAAAAAAATTTCACTTTTTAAAATTTAACACAACTATAGATTCATTAATTTATTGTCAATGTTATTGCATTTAAACTTAGCAAATTTTTTTGTATATTTTTAGTGTTTTTCATCTGTTTCCAAAAAACGAAAGAAAAAAAAAGGGGAAAAGTAGAATCTCATTGTTTATAACACTTTTTTACCAGGACCCAAAATACCAATTGAACAGGTAGAGGGAATTTTAAAAAACCCCTAAATTGTACGTACACGAAACCCAATGAACCCCAACAAGGATTAAAACTCACTTAAGACCGTTTTTTTAAATGGGGTACACTATCAGTACTGGGAACCCCGCAAAAGTTCTTCAAATAAAAATTTTAAATTTGTTCCTCCCTTTCCCTACAAATTAAAATAAACACATCACGCCACCGTTTTCGCCCCCCCCTTTTTTTTCTTCGCGAGGGGGAAAAAAGGGGTTTTTGGGGAGGGGGGTCCCGGGTCTCAATGGGCCCAAACTTTTGGGGAAACACAATAAATTCTTTGGGGGGCGTTTATTTTTTTCAGAAACCTTTAAAACTCTGCCACCCCGTCCCGGGCCCCGGGGGTTTTTCTCCTCTGCCAATCGTTGATTAAATCCACGATTTTGGGGGTCCGGGAGAGGCGTTCGTGAATAAATCACCCCCCTTTTTTCGTCCCAAAGATTCCGCCCGAGACTTAATTTTGTTCTAAAAAAAATTCAGCTTTTTTACGCGCCGTACCGGTACAGTATTAAGTAGGGGGAATAAAGCCCATTTCAGGGGGGGGGATTTTCAGGGGGGAGGGTTTGACTAAAGTGCGATAGCGCCTGCAGCACTTTTTTGGGGAAGATCCCATTAGACTTGTCGTGGGTTTTTTGAAGCGGGGGTTTTTTCCATCCCCTTTTTCCCAAACCGGGAAAGACCACAAATTTTTTGGGGCCCACGCCCCTTTTTGGGAGTTTTTTTTTCGAAAACGGTTATGTTTCCGGGGGACACCAATACATTTTTTCGGGGTTTTTCCATCATCTACTTGTTAAAACAAGGGGCCGGGGAAAACCCCCCTAAATTAACGGGCTAAAAGTAAGGTAGAACGCTCCTCCTCTTTTCCTTCTTCCACCCCTCCTCTTTTTGACCAGCTTGCGCAACCCGTTTTGTGTCCGAAAATTTTGGGGCTTTTGCGTTTTTTTTAGCGCCCCCCCCCTTTAAAGTTTTTTGTAACAACCCAAAAAAGGGCCTCAACAGTTTCTTGTCGGCCGTTTCACAAGGTGCCCGGGGTTTGGGGGGGTTCATTCGATGCACGCACGTACAGAGGGCCTGCTTCAACATTTTGGGGGCTCAGGGGGTTTTGAAAGATTTGTAATTTGGGGAATTCGGGGTTTTTTAAAAACTTTGCGTATAGGTCCGCAACACCCCCCTTTGGGCGGGTTTTTTAAACTGAACCTTTTGGGGGTAATTTTTTGAAATCTAAAAAAGAATACCTTGGGATACTTTAGCATCTTTTTAAGGCCTCTTTTAAAACAGGGGGGTTTTCAGATTTACCAGGCGGCAAAGTGTTGAATCTACCTCACCGGGGGTTTTTAAAACCCGTTTTTAGTTGCGTTAAAGAAATGCCCTTTTGGGGCCCCCGCCCTGGGGGGAAAAATTTTGTGAAAAGGGACATGACGCAAAAATTTTTTTAATGGGGAAACCTTTTGGGGGAAAAAATCAAAGACCATTCGTTGGTTTTACGCTCGGGGCGCCGGGATAATCAGCTGCGGAAGCCCTGACATGTGTCACCCTTTTTTCCCGGGGAAACCCCCTTTTCAGAATATGACGGGAAACCCCCCCTTTCGAACCCCGGGTTTGCCATAGAGAATAATACCCCAGGTGATTTTTAAATAAAATTTAACGTCACACTTTTGGGGTTTAAGTTGCGGATAATTTTTGCTCCCAAAATTTTACTTCCCCCCCCCCAAAGGGGCCCTGAAAAAAGGCCGAAAAAAAATTTTTTTAACTTTTTCCATAATGTTTGAGACTAGCTAAAACTATATAGCTTTATTTTAGGAAGGAGAGGGGGTGGGGGTATAACTTAAAAAAACAAATTTAAAAAATTTTTACAATATTTTTTTTTGGGGCTTTAAAAATTTACAAAAATAAAAATAATTGGTTTTGGCTTACAAAGGGGGGAAAAGGGGGTTGGGGACTAAATAAAAATTTTTACAATCATTTTTTTATAATTAAAATAAAAAAAAAAAAATAATTGCCCTAGAAAAAAATCAGTAGGTGGGGGGTTTTAACTGGAAAAAAAAAAAATATATAAAAAAAGAAACCCCCGGTCATAAAAAAAAAAAAATATGCTTTTTTTTTCATGCAGAAAAAAATATGAAAAAAACAACAAAATCTTTGAAAAATGGTATGCGGGGAACGTCTATATGAAAGAAAGAAAAGGTATTTTTGGGCCCCCTAAATAATCACCTTTTTTCGTGGGGGGCGCTTTTGCAAGGACCTGATACCCAAACGGCAACTATTATATCATCGATTATCCGGCGTTTTTTGGGGGACACCGGCCGGTAAACCTTACTCTGCGAAAAAGGTACTACAGTCGCAAGAACCCCTTTTTTTTTAATTTTGTCGGATTTTAGTAAACCCTTCCGGCCTGTTTGGTGACCCTCGCTTTTGAACTCAAATTAAACGTCGTTCCGGGCCGTAGTTTATGGGAAACCCGCGAACCTTGCACACCGTTTTTTTTTTGGTGGGGGGGACCACCGACACAAACCGGGCCCCTAATTCCCTTTGGGGCCGCCAATACAAAGGGGGCCCCCCTTTTTTTCCCCCGGCCGTAATCCCCGAAGTTTGTCAGGAGGCCCCCTAAAAAAAAATCCCCTCGGTGACTCGACGCCGGGCGTTCCCCTAACAGAACCTATTTCCTTTCGTGATACAAAAAACCCGGTTTCCCCCCAAAATTTTTTTAAGGAAAAACCCTAAAAAGTGCAAAAACCCCCCCATAGCACGTGGGGCAGCCACCCGGGGGGGGGGGGGGCACCGTGTTAGGGTAGGGCGCAACGCGTCACGCCTCCTTTTTTTTGAGAACAAACCTCGCATTAAAAATCTATGACGCTGTCCCGGGGGGGACGGATCCGCAGGTATTTGTGGGCGCCCTATTCGTTGACAACGGCTTTCGGGGAAATCGGGGGTTTTTTCCCAAAATTTTCCCCCCAAAAGAATTTTTAAAAAGGGGGGGGGGTTTTGCCAGTGTGGGAGACCTGGGTTTTTTCCCCAAAACAAAAAAAAACGAAATCGATTTTTAAAACCCCCCTTTCCCCTTTTCCCCCTAATTTTTTTTGTAAAAAAAAATTTTTTCCCCCCGGAGGTGCACCACTCTGGGGCCCCCCTGCTTCTTTTTTTTAAATTTTTCCCAAAAAATAAAACGATTAGCCGTGAAACAGCCCCCCAGAACTGCTGACGGGCTAAAAAAATACATTGTACTCCCACACTTCGGCCTGCTTCAAGGGGGTACCCTTTTTTAAAAGGGGTTTCCGATCTCGTCAATCACCCAAACCCCGTCACCCACGATCTTTTTTTGTCTTTTTGTGCCGACACGCTTTTGGGTTTTTTCCTCCTCCCCCCCTTTCCTGCAAAAGGGAAACATCAACTTTGGGCACCCGGGGTTTTAGGCAATACGGGAAAGAAAAAAATCCCGCGGAGGCTCCTGTAAACTTTGGCTATTTTCTACTCGATCTATAGGGGGACAATTTCCCCCAAAAATTAAATTTTTTGGGTGGCCGACGGGTTTTTTTTGTACTTGCAAACTACGGAAAAACAAAACACACCCCAAAAGTACCTAAAACCTTTCTCCACAAGAAAGGTCACTTGGGGGAAGATTTGAAAAAATTTTTTGTACGACCCCAAAAAATGCATCCCGGGGGGGGGGGCCCCTTTTGGAAAACCCTCGTGCCTGAGTAAAAAATAGTTGCAAGTCCTTTTCGGGGCGTTTCTTTCTTTTTAAAAATACCCCCAACATCTCAAAACGCCCTGAAACCCGGGGCGTTCTTAAATTTTTTCCAGGGGGGGCCCCATGGCCTTCAAGCGGGGCTCCACCCCCTCGTGGGGCGGGTTTTTGGGGGGGGGGGTGGTCCTTCCGTAAACGGGGGACACCCGTGCCAAAACCCAGCCCCAAACTGGAAGACGGTGGGGGTATCTCCACCTTTAAAACCCCCTTTTACACTCGCCCAACACTTTTCCCCCCGGGGGCCCTTTTCCCCCAAAAGGGGAAGAAAAACCCTTTTTGGGGGGCCCCCAGCCCCCCTTTTAAACTGCACTGCAAACTTTTTGGTCCCCCCCGGACCCCTTTTTAGGACAATCCCGGGATTTTTTCTCCTTAAATGGCTTCGGCGAAACCCAAAACAGGGCTCCCCCACTATCGTACACCCCCTCTAAAAAAGGGGATCCACCTTTGTTTTTCCCACGAGCATGTCTCTAAACTCAGCGGGCCCTTTTCCGCAGGTCTCTACGTCTTTCACGAAAAAATTTTTCCCCAGCTGGGGGTTTAAAAAAAAAAAGCGTAATTTTTTTTGCCCAAAACGCGTCATAACCACTTTTCAAAGCTCTCCTTTCCCTCAACCCCCTTTTCGCCAACGCCGTAGTCCCCCTTTTTGGGGGCAAGGACCCCTATCCCCCGTTTTTTTCTTTTTTTTTAAAAAAAAGGGGGGAAATTCCCTTGGCCAAAATTCTCCTAGCCGAACTTTTTTGGGCATCTTGGACAACGACAGGGGGAAAAAGTTCGGGCGGTCGAAAAAGTGGGGGGGGCCCCAACGCGGGAAAACTTTTTTTTTCCCCCACCTTTTCATGATGACTCTGGAGTCCTTTTTTTTTCACCCCCTCAAAAATTTTAAAAAAAAAAAATTTCCCCCGCAACCCCCTTGGCATTAGGGGAAAAAAGGGTGATGTCTTTAAAATTTTAAATTTTTTAATTTGCTCTAAAAAACCAAAAAAATTGGGGGGCCATTGTTGCATCACCCTTGAATTGCGCCCCCCTATCACCCCCCCAATGGGTGAAAATGATTGTCATTTGCAAAAAATTTGAAGACACCCTTTTGCAACACACTGCAACGACCAAAAGTTAGGTTCGTGCAGGTATTTTTGACCGCCCTTAAGAGGCTTTTCTTGCTGCTTTCAAAAAAAAAAAATACTAAAATAAAGCTCTTTTCCAGGGGGGGGTTTGGGCGGGGCCCCTTTTTCATATACAAAATCCCAAAAATGGGGGGGTTTCGCAAAACTCCCCAAAAACCCAAAAAAACCTGTGGGAATAGTTTAAACCTTTTCCCCAAAACTGAAAAATTTTTCCACATCCCTCGAAAACCCTTTTTTTCCGTCACAGACCGACATGCGCCCTCTCCCAAAAACCCGGGAAATTTTTATTTTTATCAAAACACTGCGGTTTGTTAGCCACGCCCGCAATTTTTTCAGGTCACAGATCGGCCCCCACTACAAGCCGGTTTAGCGTAGCACTTTTGCAGCGTTTTGCTTTGTGTTTTTTTTTTATTACGAACGCACACGGCACCGCGGGAAAAGTACACACATTTAAAAAGCGGGGTGCAGGGATGAAAAAACATCAAAAGGTTTTGCTGTCGTCGTAAAAAAACAAATCAAAAGGTTTTGGGGCCCCTTTAAAAGGGAAAGTTGGGGGGGATAGGCCCCTCAAATAGGACCTTCTTCCCCCCGACGTTCCCCCCAAAACGGGGGTTTTTTTATTTTTTGGGGGGGATGTTTAATTGTTTTTATTCGGTGAGTCCACCACCTTTCAAAAGATTCCAAGGGGGGGCACGGGGGGTTCCCCCCGCTTTGATTTTTTAAAATTTTTGGGCCCAAATTTTATTTTTTCAAAGGGGTTTTTCCCCCATGGGGATCCCGGGGTTTTTTTTTAAAGTCAAAAAAAAAACCTTGGCGACAACCAATGCAAAAAGGGGAGGCAAATGTGTCGCCCCTTTTGAAAAAGTAAATATTCCCTTTTTTTTTTTCGGGGGTCTGGAAAGCCCCAAATTAAAACCCCCCCGGGAAACCCCCTCATTGGGGGAAAAAGCCCCCCCCAAATTTGGGGACCGCGTTTTTTTTTATTTTCCCCAGGCACCGTGCTTGTCCCCTTTTTTTTAAATCTGGAAAACAAAAACCTCTTACACCCAAAACTTTTATCATGTAAAATATTACCCTTTTTAAAAATACAAAACTTTTTAAAAAAACCGAAATTGAACCCGTTTTCAAGATCGAAAAAAACCCCCCCTTTATGTTTAGGATGAAAACACAAAAATTTTTTGACAGTGTAAAGACTCGAGGGCTTTTTTATAGTCGTTTTTTTTTTTTTACACAACCAAAAAAAAACAGGATGTTTTCAAATCCTCACGGATCCTGCCAAGGGTATTGGGAGGGGGTCAACATAACCCCAAAGGGACTGGGGGGCTAAGAAAGGGGTTTTTCCCCATAAAGGAACTTTTTGAAAATAAGACCTTTTTGGGTTTTTCGGGTTTTTTTTTTTGTTACTTTTAATAAATTTTATATTTTTGAATATCCGTGTTTATTTTAAAAATACACCAGGGGGAAAAAATAAAGGGGGGTGGACGGACGAGCTTGAACCGGGGGTTACCCCCGGGGGGGAAAGAAAATGGGGGTTTAAAGTTCAATGTTTTCAAAAAGTTCAAGGCATATTGGAATAGGTGGGGCCAAAAGGTTTTTTCCAAAGAAGGAACTTTTTTTAGAAAAATATTTTATTTTATAAAACCGTTTTAAACCCTCTCGATAAATCGACAATTCATCACCAATTATCCTTTTCCCCCAAAACGAATTTTTGGGGGGGTGGGGGGGAAAAAGGGGGGAAAAACTACTTCCCTCCCACAGAAAATGGTCTATAAACCCTTCCAAAAAAACCCAAAAACGGACTATATGTTCCCAAAGGGGGGGGGGGGGGGGGCCCCCAATATCCGTGTTTAAACCCTCTCGATCATCGTAATCCATCACCATTATTTTTCTCGAAAATCGATCGGGGAACCAAAAAATCCCTTCAAAAGAAAAGGTCTATATCACCCCTTCAAAAAACAAATACGGACAAATGTTCACGATTTTTTCGTTTTTAAACCCCAATAACAACACGTCACGGCCCCCAGGGCTGGAGAGGGCCATCCCCATATTATTTATTTGCTTTCGAAATTATTTGACATCAAATTATTATTATTTTTATTTTAAAATTTTTTATTATTATATTATTATTATTATTTGGGCACCGCGTTTACTAACCTTTTGGGGTTTTAACCTTTAATCTAATTACGCTAAAGGGGAATTTGGGGAAAAGGGTTTAATTTTAAGAGGAATAAACCCCCTTTTTTTTCGTGGGGGAAGGGGGGAAAAAACCATTTAGGAACCCCCCCCCCACCACATTCATCAGAAAAGATTCAAACCCCTCGACCCCCAGCTTTGGGGGGTCGTGCTCAACATGTTTGGGGGGTTTCCAAAATACTCTGCCGAGGGGGGTATCACCCTTTTAAAAAAAAAATTAAGAAATTTGTTTTTTTTTTAAAAGGGGGCACTTGTCACAAAATTTTAAACTACAAAGGCCCAAAACTGGGTCACCCTTTTGCTACAGACCTCTTAATAGACTGTACTACAGCGGGGGTAATAATAAATAAATTGCTGCAAGAAATATTCTACAGTAATGTAATTTTAAAACATATTTTGGGGGGGAAAACTTAAACAAAAAATTTTTTGGGGTTAAGTCCCAAATTTTAAAAATTTTTTAAAAAACTACTTAAGTAGGGGGAAAAAAAACCCGGCCCCCTTTTAAAACGGAATACAAATTTAAAATTTTTTAGTTCTCATTTTTTTTAAAAAAAAAAATGACATTAAACTTTTTTAACTGTATGCAAAAACGAAAAAGTAAGAGTGCAAGGCGGATAAAAAAACCCCTTTTTCAAAAAAAAAACTCAAGATAGCAATTAACACCAAATCACACTTTCGAGGTATATTAAAAATTTTTTTAAAACCAATCCAAAAAAAAAAAACTTTTCATTCACTCTTCACGATTCTTGTTTAATTCTACAGACCATCTTTCCCTTTATTTTTGGAAAAAACTCTAATTTTTTTGTATTCTGACAAATTACCCCCAAAGCTATTTTCAAAAAATTGGGTTTTAAAAAAAAAAAAAAATATCAATGTTATGAGTCATTGGGAAGACTGATTTTATGCCCTTTTTTCCCCCTTCCCCCCATCAAAATGTTTTAAATAATTTTAAAAAATTTTAAAAAATGGTTAATGAAACAAAAACTACCAAACAAATAAAAATTTTTTTTGGGGATTTTTAAAAAGTATATCAAATTTTAAAAATCTTTTAAAACGATGAGCAAAAGTTTTAAAGTAATTTGTAAAAGGGATCAATTTTTTTTGAGCATTTTTTTTTTCACAGTTTTCACATTTTTATGGAATAATTACTTTT
>JBCFYV010006067.1:0-11852 GCA_039000515.1 Timema cristinae
CCTTTTTCCCGAATTTAAATATTCGTCTAATAGTTAATTTTTTTAACCCTTTATTGATTTAACGTATAAAAAAGTTTCATTATTTAGTTAACTTCCCACACCATATTAAAAAATTTTTTAAAAAATCTTCAGGGAACCAAGTTCTTTTATTTGGTGTATTTTTTGGGAATCATTTCCTGTATAGAAGCATTTAATTAAAATTAATTAGAAATAGCGTTATTCAAAAGTTAATTATTGTAACCCCAGAAAGAAATTATAAAAAAAATCTCTTTTTTTCTTTTTTTTAATTAATAACTGTTGTTTTTAAACAGTAAAATTAATTCCTTAACAAATTCTAAACTAACTTTTTTTTTATTAATTTAGTTTATTAATTAATTCAAATGTAATAACAATAAATAAATATGGTCCAATTTTGTATTGTTTAATTTTTCATTGATTTGTTTTTAACAATGTTTTTAACTTTCTGTCCCCCAGGCATGAGGTTTGGACTTTGCAGACTAAATAGGGTTTTTGGTGTCCCTGCTATCAAAATACAAAATTCAGTCCGTGTGAAAAAAGACCAGTATTCCCAATGGTATTTAAATTTCCTAAAAAAGTCAAATCCCTAATCCCATGAACGGCATTGGTCAAGATTACGAACAGAGAATGAATGACCTTCAACGTCTTCTCCCTTCTAAATTAATAATATTTTTCCCCCAGAACTAGAGTTTTTTTTTTAAGTTTATTTGAAAATTAAAAGTGACACTAATCCATTTTAAATAGTGTGTTTCCATTGACTTATGGTTAGCCCTTCAGTATTATTTAAAAAACATTGTTTTTTAGTATAATTTTTACCCTTGTAACATATTGGGGCGTGTAATATATATTAAAAAAAAGCAATTATTTTTGATTTGTCATACATATTTTTTTTTTGATTGCAGGGGATGGGGGGAAAGGAATCAAGTACGTTAGTTTTAAACAATTTCATATTTTTAAGGGGGGGGAATACGTATTTTTTTAACTTAACTTTTATTGTTTAAAAAAATGTAATGTGGTTTTTTGGGGGAAAGTGGCCCCAAAAAAAAAAAAAAGATTTTAATGCTTTGCAAACTCTAAAAATAAAGGGAAAAAAAAGAAATGGTAGCAAAAAATTGCCCCCTTTGTTGTTTTTTTTTTTTTTTAATTTTTTTAATTAACCCCCCGTTTGTAATTTTTTTTTTTAGTCAAAAACTTTTTTACAACATTTTAATATTTTCTGTATTTTTCGGGAATTTATTGAAAAACATTCCCATTTGTTTGGAAATTTATCTGCGGGGGGGAAATTATTAAAAAAAAATTTTAAGGGGGGGTTTTTGAAAAATTTTTTAAAATATAGATTTATGGCAACAATATTCAACCTTTTTATTTTATTTCCTATTTATACCCTTTTTCTATACATATTTACTTTACATTAAATAGTTATATATTACTTATATGTACTCTTTATTTTAATATTGTTATTTTTACACCTCAAAAAAAGTAATTGGCCATTCAATGAATTGGGCAAATTTTTTTCCTACATCGTTAACTGGCTTCCTTAGTTTGTAATTAACGGAAAAGGGAAAAAAAAACGAACACTTTTCTAATTGAGTTGCACACTTGTGAACTCAATTCATGAACCGGAGCGTTCTTTCCCGGAACCCTTTTACAAAAAAGAATTGAAAAAAAAGATAAAAAATCTTTGCCACCAAAAAGCCTAAGAATCAAATTAATTTTTTTTTAACACCCATGAATTTTAAAAAAATATATATCTATATATGCTCAAAAAATTGATTGGTTTTATAAAAATATATTTCAAATAAAAGTTTTTATCTTTTTAATGTTTTTTCAACTTTACAATGAGTTTTTATCGTTTATCAAATAGGTTAGGAGAAATGATAAAAGTTGGTAATTTTCTCCATGTAAATTTTTCCCCCAAAAGTCATTTTAACCAGAATTTGAGAGTTGCCTTTTGTTTTTTTAATAATAAACAGTGTTTAGTTTTAATTTTTTTTAATCAAACCCGTTAAAGCGGGGAATTTTGAGGGGGGGGGGAAAAAAAGATTATTTTCTTTTTGCCTTTTCAGTAAACCACCCTTAAATTTTTTTGGGGTTTTTGGGTTTTCTTTTAAATTCCAAAAAAAACCCCCGGGGGGATACCCTGTGAAAAAACCGCAGATACCAAGTTTTAGCCCAATCGGTAAAATAATTTCGGCCCGGGGTATAGAATGACAGACGGCATTGCGAAAACAACTTTATTTGTTTCAGGTCATGAAACGTCGACATTTATCAAAATATCGAGTTCAATTTTTTTCTATGATCACAGTACTTTCTCCAAGTTGTCGAGTGAAAGTAAACATGTCCATGAGCTAGGGTCATATTAAATATAAATAAAATCTAGGACAAATTAAATTACAATTTCTGTTGAAGAACCAGGACAAAAAGAGAGAATAATTATTGTAATACTTTTTTAAGCTCAGAAGTATATAAAACTTCAAAACTAATCATAATATTGAGTTTTAGAATCTTCACGATTACAAAACATACTCCATATAAGAAAGTAACATAAGGCTATTTAGATATATTATATAACTAATTTTTTAAATTGAATATTCAAAGAGATAATTTTTGTTTCAAAACTTTAATACATGAGCTAGCGGGTAAAGGGAGTAACTATTCCGTTTGTGAGAGGACGTCAGATTCATATTCCTAAAAAATGGGTTAGCCCAGGAAAAATATATACAGCTAATTAAGTATTTCTACTGCCTACATAATTATAAAAACAATTTACATAAGGTCTTAATAGGCTCATATGTCACTTAACCGGTTATAAAACACTGTAACAGCTCAACTAATAAGCCGGTGGAGCATAAAGTCTGTGCTGATTTCGCTTCAGTGATAAGACTAGTTTCCCCAGTTTTGGTGATAACCGTGTTCATAAATCTTAGATCACTCATGAAGAGGGAGAGAATTGGAAAGTAAGTTGAAGTGAGTACTCAAATACACAGTCCATAATATTATTCTTGGAATTTTCTTAGACAGAGGTATATTAACGATATCCACTTTTATATTTTCCTAAATCATTACTTGACCATTAATTTCAAAGCTATAAAAGGCAAAAAAATTTAGCTGATTTTCTTAAGAATATAAAACGAACATTTTCTGAGTTTTCACCAATATATTTTGAAATGGGAAGTATGGTGCTGTAATAGTACACTCCGTTTCCCTGAAAGGTAGCAAAACTATTGACAGATTGCAATATGACCTCATCTCATAATCTAAGCTAAAGTGGAACCATGGGAGGTAATTTAGCTACCTATTCATGTTAAACTAAGGGTACACACACACACACACATATATATATATATATATAAAACCTGATTTTTAAAGGAACACACTCTAATATCCTCAATTTCAAGATCGTATTTTCTTTCGAGTTCATGGATAAGGTATGTCCGGTTTTTTTAATCTATAATATTGATTGAAAATCACTCAAATTTGGCTTTCTAGGAATATTACTTATTTTATTTATTAATTATAAATTTCTTCAAAAAAGATGTCAGCTTCAAAATGTAGAAGAGTTGTGGGTGTCCATTGACACACGGAAACATCAGCATATTGTAGCAGCTCACGAGATCTCACCAGCCCTGTGTCCAGAAGAATTTATCTGCATTGCCCATTACTACATTTTTTACCATTGCAAGGAGTTGAAGTTTAATTTGGCTTCGTACTATGGTGTGTTAGGGGATTAGACGGTTAGAATTTGAGAGGAAATGGTCTTCTATGTGGCAATAGGTTTTCTCTGATTATTTATAAACGGTCGCCGGTTTGTCAGTTCGACACGACAGTTCACATCCGATCTGTGTGACGTCATAATTTATTGTGATGTTGCAACACTCCCCTCTCCCCTTTTATGTGGAAATGTGTTTTTGCTAATGACTCATCCCTGGCGCCAGTTTGGCGGATCTACAAGACAAGTCGAGACAGGAATAGACCGTGACTTTGAAATCATGAGCTAGTACATTAAGTCATTGGACCATGGCCACTTTTCTCAGTCGTAAGGACCCGGACTGACGTTTGGGGCCATGACACGATCTTGGCCTACACACGTTTTCATATAAACGAGCACTAGACTTTCTTTGCCACCTTCCGGTACTGACTAAAGTTCATTTCGGGGTGCCTCCATGAGGCGGCCCCTGGGCAATGTGCCGGCCGCTGGGTCTAGCATATCTAAGACCCCGATAAGGTAATCTGTGTGGTGAAGAACGAGGCTCCTAAACATACATTAAGCGGTTGGTAGTGCGTACCCGTGTTGGGAGACAAGGTACTGGAGCTTTTGATGAACGAAGGTAAGGATACGGCTGTTCGGAGGCTGAGCTACTTACTTTCTCGTGATTGAGCGATCACTAGGAGGAGCCAACTCCTCCCTCATTCTGGTCCCATTGGAGGGGTGGTTTATCTCAAGTAACCCAAGCAGGCTGGCATAAAAGGGCGGGTACTGATTTTTTAGTGTGCCCGAGTACCCGGAATGGCACTCGTGGACTTCGGCCCACGTCCGGCGAAAAGGTTCCGGTCCCAATGAGTATCAGTGTTTGCACTATAAAAGGCCTCTGAACCCGGGTGTAGTGTAGCTTGAAAGCCTTTCGGGAGGCCTCTTCGGAAGTTTAGTTTGGATACGAATGACCCTGGCAACTTTCCCTATGACGCCATCGATAAGTCGCAACTTTGCTGATTCATACCTGGCGTCAGTTTGGCGGCTCAACAAGAAAATTCAAGACAGGAATAAATCGTGGTCTTTAAACCGTGAGCTACTACATGAGGTAAATTGACCCTGGCAACACTTCCCTCTCTCCCCATTCTATGTGGTAATGGGTTTTCTCTGGTTGACTCATACCTAGCGCCAATTTGGTGGCTCTACAAGACAGGTTGCCTCAATCTGTGTAATGTCGCAACACTAACCTTTATATGCGGTATGGGTTTTCCCTGATGACTTTATACCTGGTGCCAGTTTTGGCGGATAGACAAGACAATCCGAGACAGGAATAGATCGCGAACTTGAACTGTGAGCTAGTACAACAGCTCATTGAACCTGTTCATGCTTGGTGCCAGTTTGGTTTGCTCTACAAGTCATGACTCGTATCTTTTGCCCTACGTGTTGTGATAAGGTAGGGTATAAACAGGTTTTGCATGAATAAAACACGATATTACAAACATATATTTACAATACATTAATTTTTTCACAAATAAACATAATATTTAATATGCATTAAAGGTTCCACATACATACATAATATTTATTATACACTTTTACAGGAATTACGTAAATAAATTTCAAAATTTTTTCTACAGTCTCTCTTAGATGTGTTAAACAAAAATGTAGGCCACAATTCAGCATATAATAGTCTTGAACGAAGACTTGACGTGATTAGTAGGTAGCACTGATAAGATCCAGGTTTCTGATGTGTGTTTCCACCGTAGGCTGTTCAAGGTTGATGACATCCTTTGATTCTGTTAGCGTGTCCACATACATCCATGACGAATGTGTCGATAAAATTGTTAAAATAGCGTGCGATGGGTGTCAAACACATATCCCGGTGGTTGACGGCGACGCCAATAAGGTCCCACACATCCCAAATATGTGCCCAGCTAGTTGCTAGGTATATGACCCGTTTGCTCCGGCGTCTTTTTTTTTATCACTGATGACGACCATACAGTAACCCCACATGCGTCTAAGAGAGATTTCATGATAAGTCAAACTAATCTTCTGAGGAGGTTGCGTGTTGCTGAAAAACTTTGATTTAACCCACTTGTAGTTTCCCAGTTATTGCCACTTGGTGCGGTTAGACACCGAAACAATTCCCTCAGCATTTTTCTAGCTGGACATAAGGCGTAAAAATTGTTTCTTGACACTCATGCCAACGATGACTTGTTTGGAGTCGACTTAATCCAGCGGAAACAATGTGTTGAAAATACTAGCGATGGTGAGTGGCCTCACCGGCCTTGCTTTGCGCGTGCAAACGTCTTGACATTCCATGATGTTTGGGTCGCTTCAATGGCTACCGTGATTGTGGTCGGCACGCCGCTGATACGCCCCATTTATAGGGAAAAAGAGGCGCACGCTGATTGGACGTAGTTCTTGAGGGAAGGAAGGACCCTACCATCTTGAAAAATGTGTTGTAGTATCTCAACACTTTAGCGTCGTTGCCTGTATGATTGGCGGGAAATAATATGGTTAGAAAAGCTATCATTGGAATATTCTTGGCGCGATAGAGAGGGTACATGAAACAGTAATGGACACAAATTTCTGAGGCGATGCTTTGAAAATGTATCGTGTTAATATACGTGAGGGAGGTGTTTTTGCTTATAAATGCCAAATGTTTCTTTATACGGGGTGGGAAAACAATAGCTGTCAAAAATATTCTCTCACGCCATTCTTGTCGATAAAGATGTTGACACCATGCGTCCTAGGCTGGGTGTGTGGATCAGTGTTGATGACGAGATTGGCAGGTAGTTGATCAGAAGGGAAAACATTCGAACGTACAGAACGGTCCCACGGGTTTGTTTTCAGCGCAGGTCTTATGGTGTGCGTGTCCATTTTTTAATCATCCAATCTCAAAGTCCCCAAACGATGGAGACCGAACAGACATTCCAAACAGAACCATGTGCATGCACTTTTTTTTCTGTCAACTTGATGTAGATGGTTTCTGCACGCATTGTGGCACGGGAGATGAGGGATTTGAACAGGCTGTAATCCGCATCACCATTATCACAGGGAATGCCGTGCAGATTGTTGACGATACAGTCGGTATGCTTTGTAGCAGTGGTGGAAAGTTCCTCGATAGCGCATGGAGGTTTTAACGCTCGATGTTGAAGTAATGTACCACGTACCGAACAAACAGTCAATTCCTTGACGATAAAATATTTGCTGAAGTCGATGAATCTCTGGAAATCTACAATGAAGTCCATGATACAAATTATTGGGGTAAGGGGCAGAAAGTCGCGTATGTTAACTCCTATAATCAGTCACGATGTTTCTGTACTTCTCGATAGTGATGACGTTGACAAAATTCCCGTACACGGTTTTGGTGAGAGCTCTGTAGAAGGTCACTTTGATGCTCAGAGAACCATGCCTCATCAAATTCCAATGCGATGTCATGTGGGTGGACAGATTAGGTGTGAGATTGAAATCCACGAGAAGATATTTTTAGGGAAGGCTTCCCGTGTGATGTCGTTACCTTCGTTCATAAAAATGGATACCCGTTCCTGAAATCAATGTGTGGTAGGACATGACATATTTGCGGTTTGAAAAATTTTGCTCTAACGGTTTAAACGGCACTTGTTCCCAACTACAAACAACGAGAAAGGGCTCATGCCGTAGATTTGGAATTTGAACGGGTTCTTGGTGGCGTCTCCGTTGAACACAGCGTTTGATACAAATTCTATGATGCATAGTTTGGCTAACTGTCTGTAATGAATACGTTGTCCTGTGATTTCCCCCGTAGGAATAGTGAGTATTTTTACTTCCACGCGGGTAATGGGATAATTCGCGGGGCTGACTATTAATGCCTTGGCATGTGCCAACAGTATGGTAGGTGCTACGTTGACACATTGCACAAGAAGAGACGCTTCAATGACGTGAACCTTAAATGGAGGGATTTCAGGGACTGCCATAAGACTAAACTCGTCTTTGGAACGGACCAACTGTCGCCATCTTAATTTTGACAGTAAGACTGCGACGAGCCTCAAATCCCTTGTTGCCAGTGTTAACTTATTCATAAGTTCCGGGACTTTCTGTGATCCACAAACTTCAAGTCAAATGTGTTCTTTTGGGTTCACTGTTGCAAATGAGCAGCGTCTAAATGTACAATCTACAAGTATACGTGTTGCTGGGCACTGAGACTAGTTTTTGGTTTAAAAACACACCTGTGTGACTAGTGAATGCAACCAGTTGTTGAAGGGAACGATTTGATTTACCTCGGTGAAAGCACCACTAGCGGGTTTCATGATAGCTGCCCTGAAATAGGGCATAGTCTGTGAAAGATCGATGTAGATCTTGCTTGGCCTGTAACGATAAATTCGATGGGTGAATCATCGGTGAGGGAAGAGCCAGGTTTTTACCGGATCTATTGTCCACGTTCAAGACTGGTTTGTGTCGGTGGGACGGAAGAAGATCGTGTTCACTGTTGGTACATTCACAGAAATGGGGTGTAGAAATGACATTTCAAATTAAACTATCTACCACTTCTCTCTTGACCTTTTCATATCGGGCAACGAACAGAAGACTGACGTCGGTGCTTCTTTCTAAGCCCTTTATAGCCTGAGCCGGTCATCAGTATGTCTATCTTCTGCTCCACATTGAGTTTCGGGTTTGTGCCAGCCACGCCGAAACGCTGCCATAGGGCTTCTTTGAAATAAAAACGCTGATTGGCGACGTCGAAGAGCACGTCGATACCCGTAAGAAGCACCTCGTTTCCAATGGCTTTAACACTGCTTCTCAGCAACGATATAGCGCTCTTGAAAAGGCCACTGAGAAAACACCCTATTCCATCCCCGCGGTGATAGGGAACACCGCGGTAAATCGAAGATATTCCTGTTACAGTCTAGTTTGACGTAGTATCCTTGGTAGGGATAGTTCATCTTGAGCAGCGTCGAAAATTAAGTTTCACGCACACTTTTACAAATTTAAATGTTACATGTTCACCATTGTCTGTTCTTATGTTGATTTCCAGGCTTTAAATTTCCCTTCTAAAAACGGTCACATAGTGCAACGGAGTATAGCTAACTGTATTATGTATGCTGTAAAGATAGTTGATGTTGTTGATACCTGCGATATTTAAAAGTGGTGCCACAATGTCACCCATGAACTGAGGATTGACGGTATCCGTGCAGATGTATACTTGTGAGGGCAAGCTTAGTAGAATGTTGGCGGCGTATGGCAACTTCTGGACTTTGATTAGATTAGTACACTTAGTTGACTAGATAGAGTCAGTATTTGTATATTTAGCGAATAAGAAACAATGTCCACTTTTTTTAAATAAGATTTGTATACTTGAATACAACTCCAAAATCCCCTTTTAAACGCCTCTAAATTGTTTAGGGCTTTGACCATATTCATGGATAGTGTTGTAATTTGAAGGTTGAATGGGATCCATGAATATTTGTTCCTTGCCATTAGTATCCACCCAGTTACACCATACAATATTTTGGGACTCGGATACGGTGGTGAAAGAACATGGATATTGGCATTTGTCGAAAGCAACCTTACTAATGTCCGTCGAGTGTAAGACTGTAAGGTATTAGGGTGGTGATATCCAAAGGGTATTTTTCTATAAATATCACGTAGAGCTGTTGCTCTGCAAAGTTATGTAAAACTGGGCTTTCATGGTAGGTCATTGAATTTAACTGGCAGGACTCCGAGAATTTAACTTGGGGGAGTAAAATTTTCCGACGTACGTACACTTTCTTTCTGGCACCTTTAACTTGACACGTATTATTTTATCAACTTTAAGAGTTTCGGGAAGACGTAAAAGGTTCCTAATCCTTGCTGTCAATATTGGTCAATATGTAGACGACTGGTTGTCGTAACACAACACTACTTACTTTGAAAATTTATTCGCTCCAATTTGTCTGGTATCTCTTCTCAAACACCATTTTGGATTTGCTAATACTCACTGTGTAATTGACTCTGAGTTTTGGCTTACTATTAGAGTTTGGCTGCCGCTCGCCGTACAGATTATCTCTGACTTAAAGAACATTGGTTTCTGAAACGTCTGCAGGCGCCATTTTGATACTGGAATGTTTTGCATCGTATGTAAGGAATCAACGAGAGCTTGGAGGACGTTCACATAGCGAAACGAGTTGTTTTTGGTAAAGAAGCGCCACATGCGCCCTTTCAGTGTTATATTAAATCGTCCCACAGTGCTTTCCTGCACATCAGAATTATGGGTGGTGTACACGCCATATTTATTGAGAATTTTTTTGGCATAAACGTGCCGTGAAATGTGTCCCCATGTCCATCCATTAACTTAGAGGTTTACGGCCACTTTGTTTGAAAATGTCTTGAAAGGTGTCCCCTCACGGTGCTCCACTTCTTGGATGGAAGTGTCCTCGCCTAGGCCATCTTGCTAAACACATCGATGACGGTGATTAAGTACACGGCTCCATCGTTGTATTTTCCGATACTTCACATATCGTTGAGATCGGTTTGCCAGAGATTGTCAATGTTTGATACCTCAAATTGTTGCGTGGACACTTTTTTTTATCGCAGATTTGTGTAGCGTATAAGCGTCCTGTGCACGAATCCATTCTATTACCGTTGCCGAATCTTTCTTGGACGCCTTTAAGAGCGACGAAACCCCTGAAAACCATGCGGATGAGAAGGTCGTAATAGATGTCAGCTAAATGGTCAATTAAGTCTCGGAAAGGCAGCCACCTGTTTTCGTCCACCCTTTTCAATTCCTACATCTTAGGGCATTGTGATGGTGTAAGTGGTTGGGGTACGGGCGTCGGATCCCTAATGTGTGCCAAGCGTTTCGGGTTTACAATAAATTATTTCAAGATATTTATTTTTTGGTGGATGCGCCGTGAGAAGATCTGGCCACCCAATGGTTCGCTGTGTCTGCTTGCTCTGACCAGATCGTTGACTAAATCTACGCTATTGTATCCACGGAGACGCGTATCGAGAATACTCACTTCCCCGTTTGCGTCCCAAGAGATACAGCCTAGGGAAGATAATGTGTTCAGTAAAAGTTCGGCTTTTTTACGTGCCTGTACTGGTACAGTATTGAGTACAGAAGGGATGGGAATACAGACACTTCAGGAGTGATTGTGGTGATAGTCACTTTTTTCAATTTTGCTGTCCAGCTCGGAGACTACTACATTTTTTGGCCGATGCGCTGTTGGGGGGTGTTGCTCATAACGGTGAATGTTTCTGGGGACACCAATATCATCTTTTTGTGTGTTTTCTATCACACCTGATGTGAGCACGTAGCTTTGTTTTCTGTGCATTTTTTAATGTCACCCTCCCTTTTAAAAGTGTTGTGGGCACTCTCGCCAAACAGAGACAATCAGTTTCTTGTTTGGCGTTTTCAGCAAGGCGACACGTTGCTGCAGGTTCATGCAATGCATCGCCCCACAACAGACGGTCTTACTTTAGCACTTTGGGACTCATGGCTGTGAGATGATCCGTAATCAGGAGGTGTCTGTGTTTTTACAGCTTTTGCGTGTTTGATAACACACAGCACACGACATTTGTGTGGGTTCTATATTTGAACCATTCGAGTGTACCTTGCTTGAAATCTAACAATATATACTCGTGAGGAGTACACGTGGCATCAGTGTAAACCTCTTGTGAAACACGTTGGTTTTGAGGACATACCTGACGTGCAAAGTGTTGAATTTGGACTTTATCTCTGGGATTTTAAAAATGCACGATATTGTGTGTGTTTAAGGAAATGTCTCTTTGGCCCTTGCCGTGTTGGAATATATTTTGTTTAAAGTACATGACGCTAATATTTTGATGATGGTAATCCTATGGTGAAAATCTCGACGACAACTTGGTTGGCTTCACATATCAGTTCGTCCAGGATGATAAGATGTGTAGCATTATTACATTCATCAGCCAATTCTGGAAAGCCCTTACATAATATGACGCTGGGACTTGGGCCCGTTTTGTTTGAATCCCGGTTGCCACAAAGCATAATACCAGGTGATTTATCAAATTTAACTCACACTTATGACCAAGTGACGGATAAGTAGGGGTACGAAATGTTATTTTTCCCCCAGCCGGAAGGGCCGCGATGATGGCCGAAATAATGTTTCAAATTGTTATAATGTTTTGAGACTGACTTATAAAC
>JBCFYV010006068.1:0-12981 GCA_039000515.1 Timema cristinae
CCCAAAGGGGGCCCAAAGGGGACATTTCCCCGTAGAAAAATCAGGCAGAAAAAGGAGGTTTCGCCCCTCTAGAAGACAAAACCCAAAAACCAAAAAAATCACCCCCAAACCCAAACAGGTTCGAACCCCTGAAAAAAGCGGCAGACACAATTGGACAAATACACCACCACTGCCACCACCCCCACCACCACCACACTACTAAAACGATTTCCCCCAAAATTGTGAGCTAGGCACCAAAATTTTTACAAAAAAATCACGGAACTGAAAAGTCCAAAAATAGTGACATCAAATCTATACGAAAGGGATGGGTTAAAATCCAAAACTAGTAGCAAAACCGACTAGACCTGGTCCAACACCCCCTCAGAGACTTGAAAAAAGATTTCAAAAACCTTCACACCCCCTAGGGACAAACCGGTAAAGGGTGGTCATAAAAGGGACTTTTCCCCCAAACTGGCCATGAGGACCTGGACATGAACTGAGGGACATGGTTTCCCCTCACAGCTGAACAGTTCAGTAGGAAATTTTCCCCCACAACACAACACAGACATGACGCCCCCCTAGTTCCAGGTGCCCTTTGCCAAAAATTCAGAAATTAACACCATTTACCAGCTCAAATACATCAACTACACCAGGTAAAAGTAGAGCCTTACATCCCCCACCCAAAAATTTGTTCAGTTCACAAGTGTAAAAAGATCGGACACCCCAAGAACAAGCGAAAACCCCTAGGCGTAAAGTGCCTAAAGCAACATATTACCAAAGATTGCCCAAAAAAGGACTCCCCCACCCCTCCCGGTGTTTTAACTGTATGGGAAGCCACACGGAAAATACGTAAATGCCCGGTGTCTAAACCTAATAGAAAAAAAAGAAAAATCAAGGGTAGCGCGTTCTACAATCAAGCTACAACCCGGCCCACCCCCCCCCCCACACCACACACCGGCATCAAACTACCCTCCAATGGGGCCAAAGACCCCCCAAAACCCCCCAAAAAGAGCAACAGCCAATACCAGGGCGGCTGGGATCCCCCGATCCACGCCCAAGCAGTGCGGGGGAAACACACAACCGGCCCCAAAACAAAAAGAAAACACTTCAGGGTCAGAATTAAAAGCCCTATTAGGTTTCAAAAGAACGAATATTAAAAATTACACACATTTCAAAAACCCAACAAATTAGGGGGCAACAGCCCCGACAGAAAAGATGGTCATCATGATCGAGGGAGTGACAGAATATTTTTGAACCCAAAAGATGACTAGGAGGACAAAAACTGTGACTAAGACACACAAAAACGCTTTTTTTATAGGGAACGCAAAACGGGTACTCACCACCCAAAAATTAAGGAACTTTTCAAAACATACGGGATAGATATAGACTAATAATGAAACCCTCTAAAACAAACGAAAAATAAAATTCTCGGGTCCCCAAATTACAAAACTGACAGGCCCCAAGGAAGGGGAGGGGGAACAGCAGTAACTCTTTAAAGAAATTACCACACACCAAAACTTTTTCAACCCTTAAAAACAAGAAGCAATGAGTCAAATCAACACAAAGACGGGAGTGTTTTTCGGGGGCCATATAAAACCACCGACTAAAAACCATACTTCACAAGATTTAGACAAACTTACTGATTCGAAAAAATTTTTTTTTGGGCAGGGACTGAACAGAAAAACACACAAACGGGAAATAAACAGATAAAAAACGGGGATGGACGGGCACTAAACGACCACGCAGACACAAAGGGCTACACATTGTGGGGCCTGCAAACCAACATTCTACCCTCAAACCCATCAACGCCCCGACGTTATGAACGGGGTCTTTAAACAATATAGGGGGGGAGGGCAGAAGAGTTAATGTTCCAAGGAACGGGATTTTGACCATAACCCTATATTGTCGAGTTCACAAAAACACCATATAGAGAAAAAGGGAAAATAAAACCAAACCCGAGCGACGGGGAAAATTTTTTTCAAACACACAAACGAAACACACCCGACAATATCATATCACGCCCACGGAAAAACAGACACCACCCCCCAGTTTTTTTTCAGCAACATGAGGAACTTACAGAAAAAACACCAAAACGAACAGGAGAAAAAAGACTTGCGAGGCCAAACCCGGACCTGGACTTTCTTTTCGCCAGGAGAGAGGCAAGGAGGGACTGGCAGACGTATAGAACACCACAACACAGAACAGCCTACAACGGGCTTACAGCCCAATTTTAACGCGGGGTAAAAAAAATCAATAAACAATTGGAACACTTACATAAAAATGCTCCTTGGATCCAGAAAAAACCTGGATAGTACCAAAACAACTAAAAAAAACAAAAAAAAAAACGGTCATTTCCCAGCAAACAGGGGGAACCGGTATGGCATCCCTAAGTCAGAGAAAGGGGAACCCTACAGTGACACTAAAAAGCAATTCAAACCAAACCCAAAATTTCCAAAAAACCCATTTTTGTCAGGGATGCACAAAGAACTAAAGAATACCTTTTGGGAAACCTATGTGTCGCGGTTGATCCAATAACCCTCGAAATTAACAAACACATGAAAACTTGCCAAAAAAAACAAATCCCAGGACACGACAAACCACAAACAAAACCCATAAAAAAGCTACCACCAAGGGCACTAACAATTCTAACAAAAAAAAAGCACTACTAAACTTTGTCACTTCCCAACGCATGGAAAGGGCGAGAGATAACCTTCCCAAAACCGGAAAGGACCCAATGTTTCCCCACAAAACAAAAGGCCAATTTCCCTCACCAACTTGAGAAAAATCTTTGAAAAATTATTTTTTAAAAAAGAGTAAAGCTTTAGCGAAAAAAAAGGAATCCCCCAAACCTTACTTGGGTTTCAGAAAAAAAACATTAAAAACAATCTACCTTACAAAACCTAATAGAAGACGCCACAGAAGCTTTTTCAAAAAAAAACACACAATAGCAAATTCCTAGATGTAAAAAAAGCATTCGATAGAGTCTGGCAATAGGACTAATTCTAAAATTAATAAATTTTTAAATTTACCCACAAGGGATCATTCATATTTTCCCAGTTTCCTTGCACGAAAAAAAGTTCCAAGTGATCATGGACGGTCAAAACACCAATACACAACAAAAGGGGGCGGGGGTGCTCGGATCTGCACTTGCACCACACCCTTAGTATATACTTTTGCGGATATCCCAAACCCACCCCAAAAAAAAAGTCGACTTTTTCCCGATGACACCATTTTTATAACCACTTGCAAAAACATAAACTACCCAGTCTGCAATGCAGAATACTTAGTAAATCTGCAAGACTGGCTTAAAAAAATGGAGGATTAAAGTAAACCCAAACAAAATCGCACCCCCAAACCCAAAGTCGAGGAAATAACAACCCCCACCCCTTTCCACTCTATTTGACCAGAAATCCAGTAAAAAAGGAAAAAAAAATACCGGCACAAAAATAATTCAAAGTTAAACCTGGGAACCCATTTTAAAAACCCAACAAAAAAGTAATGGAAGTATATTCAATTGTACCCTTATTAAATGCGGGAACAAAATTCCACACAAAAATAAACTATACAAAACAATAATACAACCTATAATACTATATAACTGCGTGGCTGGAGCTATGGAGCAACAGATAAAACAAACGGCACAAACCACACAAAACAGAATCTCAGAAAATCACGGGGCCCCCCCGGCGCAAAAAGAACCACAGCCTACAAACTGACCAATGCAGGCACTACAGGAAACTACAAAGCCCCCGCAAAAAGACTAAAACGAATCATCCAAAATTTTAAAAAATTTAAACCCTTTTAAATTTCCTTTAGTCAGGGGCCGGGGCCCCCCCGGGGGTAACCCCTGGGGGTTTTCTACACCCAAGAATAACCCCGGGGGGCCCCCGGGGGGGGCCCCAGATGGGAATGGAAATGAAAACCCCCCCTCCTCCTAACCCCAAAAAAAAAAAAATCCTACCCCAAAAAAAACAACCTTTTTAACCCCTTTTCCACCGGGGGACCTTTCCCCTGGGTAACCGAAGGTCAAACTTTTAGCCAGAAATAACGGGGGGGCCCCCTGTGGGGCCCCCGTTGGGGGAAGGATTTTGAAAACCTTTTCCCCGTAAAACCCTATTCCCCACTTAAAGGGTTTAAACCCTTCGATCCTCCTCCGGAAATCGACTAGGAAAACACCCAACAAAACCCAATCCCTTTTTAAAACCCCTTTCCCCCCCCCCAAAAAAAAAAAAATCCTCCCCAATTTTCCCCCCCGCCCCCCCCAATCACTCCCCACATAAACCCTTTAAAAACCCCTTCCCCCCCACCCCCCAAAAAAGAAATCCTCCCCAAAATTCCCCCCACCCAACGCAAAAAACCCCATAATCACCACATTCCTTAAAAAACAACCCTTTTCCCAAAACCCCCCAAGGGAAAAAAAAATTTCCTTTTTCCCAAAAATTTCCCCCGACCCACAAAATCACCCCACAAAATCACCTCATACCTTAAGCCCCCTCCCAAAATCCCCCAAAAAAAAAAATCCTCCCCCCCAATTTTTCCCCAGCCCCAAAAGCAATATTAAAAAACCCCCTCCCTCCTTAAACCACCTTTCCCCCACCCAAAAAAAAGAAAATCCCCCCCAAAATTTCCCCCACCCAACAAATCACAAATTGCACCTAAAAAAGGGGAAAAGACAAAAAAACATGTTTAAATTTTTTTAAAAACCCTCAATTTTCCTGTTTCATTTCATAGGTATAATTTCATTCACGGGGTTTTTAAAAGTCACGACAGTTTCTGGTACCAAAAAAAAACCCGCCTTTTCTAGAAAACCCGGGTGGGATAATTCAAGTCAAAAATTTTTTATTTTGGCAACAGCCAAAAGGGGGGAGAGATTTAGTTTTGAAGGTTTTTTTCTCTGAATTTTGGGAAACCAAACCCGGGATGAATAGAAGGGGTTTTAAAATGGGCTTTTTTAAAAACAAACCCGCCTTTTTTTAAGGCAAAACGAGAAAATTTTGGGGCCCAAGTTTTTACACCTATATCCCAAAAACCACGCCAAAAAAACTCGGGCCGACTGTGGGTTTACTGTGGTTGAAACCTAACGGGCCAACGAACCAAGTAGCCTAAAGCAAAAACCGGGCTACGAAACAATACCTCGATTGGGTTGCTTCCGGACCCCACACAACACATTCCAGGCCCCCCACAAATGCACAAGGGGGGCCAAGTACCCCCTTTCCCCACGGGGCCCCTAGCCCCCTTTTCGGGCTGTGTGAAAGGCCCCCCAAAACAACCAGAAAAAACCCAACAAAATTTAGAATGTCATTCACAAAACCCGGGGGGTCAGACAGGGAAACTGACACAGAGGGGCCCAAAAAATTTTTCCCCTTTTTCCGACAAGGTTGGGAAAAGCCAAAATGGGAAAAACCCCCGGGAAAACACTCCAAAACCCAAAAAAAAAATGACACTGAAAAACAAATTCGGACCCCCAAAAAGGGGCCCCCCCCAAAATACCACACAATAGAAACCCCCAAAAAACAAGAAAAACCACCAACCCCAGACCCACAACACAAAAAAGGGCCCCCCCCAATAGTAACCTTTGGGGACATCAAAATTTTTAAAAACCCAATCACAAAACGGCCAAAAAAAAGGGAAAAAAACCAAAAAAAACATAGTGACAAAGGGCCAAAATTCCCAAAAAAACCAAAACAGCCCCAAAACTACGATTTAATTTCCCAAAATTTTTTTCAAGGGAAAAAAAAGAATTTCACAATCAAATTTCCCCAAGGGGGCAACCCCGTTAAAGGGGTTTATAAAAGGGGGTCCCCCCCAAAGGGGCCCCTGGGGAAAAACCCAAAACAAATAAAAGGGGGGGGGATAACCCCGTTAACCCACGTAAAAGCCCCCCAAAAAAAACAAGGCTGACAAACACACAAACTGACACTACTGCCGCCCCTTTCCCAATCCAATCCCCAAAAAAAAAAACAGACACCCGACATCTACAAAATTATACTTAAACCCCCTAGAGGGCAAAAAAGTACCAAAACTCCCCCCAAAAAACACAATAAACGGGAGTGTCACGATGCCCCAAAAATACGGGCCCCACTAAGAAAAATTGCCAAAAAATTTCCCCCCCATGCCCCGTGACAAATCAACAACCAAAGACTGGCCCCCAAAAATAAAATCCAAACCCCCCCCGTGTAAACTGTAAGGTAGCCAAAAAGGCTAACTACCAAGTGTCCTTTTTTATGGGGGATTTACTCGGAAAGAAAACCCCCTTTTGTAAAAAACCCGGGTTCAAACAAACACACCCCAAAACCCCAAACGACAACAAGCATTTCCCCCCAAATTTAGACCCAACAAACCCCCCCCACAGAGGGGGGTTGTTTCCCCCCCGCCACCAAAAAAAAAGACAAAAAAAACCCCGCGGCCAAAAAATTTACCGGGACTACCCGGCGCATTTCCAAGGCCCCCGGGGGGCCCGCGCCCCAAAAAACCCCCAAAACCCCAAAGGAAAACTCAACCCTTTGACAGATTTTTAAAAAATTTGGCCCAAATAAAAGAATTAAAAAATTTTTAAAAAAACTCACATTTCAAACCTTAAGAAGACAAAAGTAAAAGCGAGAACTCCACAGACAAAATTTTTTAAATTCAAAGAAAGGTGAGAATTTTTACAAAGAGGATGACTAAAACCAAAGTTTTGGGGGAAAGGGGAAACAGTGTTTTTTTTAAGGGAACCCAAGGGGGTACTCCCCCGGCCAAGTAAAGAACTGGAGGAAATTTTTAAAACCCTTTGGGAAAATTAGATTACATAAAAAAAGAGCCCAAAAACCAAAAACCCAAACAAAAATACCACTTTTTGGGGGTATGATATAACGGGCGACCGCCCCCAAAGGCGGGGAGGGGGAACTGGGTCCTTACAAAAAAAAACACCCCATTTACCCCCCAAACATCTTTCCAAAATCTAAAAACCTAGAACAAAAAAAACCAAGAAAAATACCAAAACGGGAGTATCCTTTTTGCACCATAAAAAACCACCCCCAAAGGATTTTTCTGCCCAAAAAAAATTTAACAAAATCTTTGACCCACAAAAATATTTTTGCGGGGGGCCTTAAAACGGGAAAAAACCCCCAAAAAAGGGAAAAGCGGACTAACCACAAGGGGAAACGGTAGGGCCCCTAAAACGCCCAAAGCAGACAAAACCTCCCCAAAAGTTTGGGGCCCGGCGAACCCATTTTTTTCCCCCTAACCCACTACAAAAACCCATATTTAAATGTGGGCTTTGGACCAACTTTGGGGTGCCCGGAGGACTAGCAGTATTAAAAAGAGGGACCTGCCACAACCCCAGTTGTCAGTTTAAATTTTAAAACCCAAAAAAGAAAAAAAAGGGCCCCAAAAAAACTAAAATCCACAACGATTGGAGGGTTTTAAAAAAAAATTTACTAAAATTCATTCTCTACCCCAAACTACCCCCATAACAAAAACAAAAGGAAGCCCACCTACACCCCAAATTTTTTACCAACACTTTTCAGGGAAACCCAACAGATCCAACAAAAACCTTAGAATAGTAAGACACAAAACCTTAAACCCCCCCACCCCCCCCAATTTCCCCAAAATAGTCAAAAAGGAGAGGGGGAGGGGGGAGGGAAAGGTAAAAGAAACCCCCCCCCAAAAAACCCTTGATAAATAGCCAGGGCAAAAAAGGGTTTTAAAATTAAACAAATAAAAACAAAAAACCCAAAAAACTACGTTACAAAACCCGCCCCTAATCCCAGCAAAATCGGGAAAATATCAAAAAAATTAAAATCTATAAAAAAAAAATAAACCCCACCCCTCCCCAGGGGAGAACGGGAGGTTTAAACACAAAGCCCCTGGGAAAAAAAAAACCCAACCTAGCTGAGAAATTTTTTCCCCCCCCCTAAAAACCCCCCAAAAAACCCCGGCCTTTGTAAAGGGACGCCAATAGATCAGTAAGAACATCCCCAAATAACCAATGGCATCGGGCAAAACCCCAAAAACCCCCAAAAGAACTTAAATTAAAAAAAAAATACCCCCAAAAACAAAAACCAGGCCACGCCCCACTGTCAAACGAAACAATAAAAAGTTTCCCCCGAAAACAACAGATGTTTTCTGCACAATTCAATGCCCTTCTCTCACCGCCCCTTTCCCCCGGGGGTATGGAAAATGGCGAGAAAAAAATTACCCCCCCCAAACCCCCGGGAAAAGGGCCCGTGTTTTTCCTCAAAACAGACGGCCAATAAGTCTTTTCACCTCCCTTAGAAAAAATTTTTTAAAAAAAAATCCTAAAAAGATGAACCCCTTTTGTGAAAAAAAAAATACATACCCCAAAAACCTTAAATTTGGTTTTTAGGGAAAAAAAACTCCAAATCTTTCCAAATAAATCTAATTTAGGAAACAACAAAGCTTTTAAAAAGGGAAAAAAAATATAAAGCAATTTTCCAAACATAGAAAAACTTTCGACAAAGTTTGGGACACAGGCCTACTACAAAAATTAATAAAAACTTGGAACCCCCAATTGGGCCTACACACAATCCCATTTTTTTCGCGGGAAAATTTTTTTGGGGGGGGGATGGAGGGTTCAAAAACTAAACACCCGAATAAAGGCAGGGTGCCCCCGGGATCATCACTCTCAAACCCCCCATACAACAATACTCCGACATTTTCCCCCCCACCCAAAAAAAGTTAAAACTTTTCGCAGACGACACCATTTTACACCCCAATAAAAACATTAACTTTGCCAGTCTGGCAATAAAAAAGATCCTGTGACCTTAAAAAACGGGCCCCAAACCGGATCAAGGGGCAACGCAGCCAAAAAAACCCGCTTTAAAACATAAGCCCTGAAACAAAAATCTACCCGCCCCACTCATTTTATTTTACACGGAAAAAAACCCCTGAAAAAAAAAAAAAAAAAAATTTTGGGATCACAAAAATTCAAAATTTTAAACCCCCGGGGAAACTAAATTTAAACCCCCAACAGAAAACAACAGGGAGATTTTTCAAAATTTTATCCCTACTTAAGGGGGGGGAAAAAATTCACACCCAAAAAAAATACATAAAATCCTGATACTGCCCAAAAAATACAAAATTTTAAAAACCCCCCCATGGGGGTTTCGGACCAAGACTCACAAAAAAAACTACAAAAAACACAAAACAAGATACTAAAAAAATCACTGGGGGGGCCCCGGGGCACTAAAAACCCCTTGCACACGAAAAAACTGTAGGCAAATCCCGGAGATATACAAAACCGAAAAAGAGAGTACGAACAGACAACCCACTCCAAGAATATTTTTGGGCCTAGGACGCTACACCCTTGAATGAGATATCAAACCCCCAGGGTGGGTAGTTGACTATTAAAAAAATCAAAAAAAATTTTATAAATTAAAAAAAAAAAAAAAAAAAAAAAAAAATTAAAAAACCAAAAACCAAAAGAAAATCAAAAAATAAAAAAAAAACCCTTTGAAAAACAAAAAAAAAAAAAAAAAAAAAAAAAAAAAAATAAAAAAAAAAACCTAATTAATTTTTCCAAAATTTAAAAATTTTTATTTTTCCTCCAACAATCGCCAAAGTGACAGAAAAAACCACCAAAACCCAAAACCCAACCCACCCCCACCCCCCCTTTACCCAATTTTAAAACCCACCTTCCACACAATTCACCATTTAAAACCTTTCAACCTTAGTCACCCCCGACCCAGGGGAAAACCGCCTAGGTAACCTTCAGCCAAGAAAAACCGGCGCCACTGGGGGCCCCCCAGATGGGGAAGGAAATTTATCCACCCAACCTAATCCCAAAAAAAAAAAAAAACCTACCCCAAAAAAACTCCGAAACCCTTTTGCCACCCCGGGATCCACGGGACAACCCCCAGGAAATTTTCCTAGCAAGGAAAAACCCGGGGGCCCCCCTGGCGCCCCAATGGGGAATGGAAGAACCTCCCCTAAAACCTTTTCCCCCACAGTCAAGTTAAACCTTTTGACCCCCCGGGAAAACGCTCACTAAATCATCCACAAATCACCCTCATACCCTTTAAAACCCCCCCCCCCATCCCAAAAAAGAAAACCTCCCCCTTCCCGCGACCCCGCGCAATCACCCCATCATACCTTAAACAACCACCCCATCCCAAAAAAGAAAATCCCCCCAATTCCCGGCCCCCAAAGCAAACACTCATAACTCACCCATTCCTTAAACAAAAACCCCTTCCCACCCAAAAAAAAAATCCCCCCAAAAATTCCCACGACCCACACAATCCTACAACTCACCATCATACTTTTTAACACACCTTCCCCATCCCAAGAAAAAAAAATCCTCCCCAATTTCCCCAACCCAGAAACCCCAACTCACCTCAACCTTAAACACACCCTTTCCCCCCCCAAGAAAAAAAATCCTCCCCAAAATTTCCCCCACCCTACAATCACAAATTCACCCAAAAAGGGAATTTCTAATCCCGTGTAATTCTCTTACAGCCTCATTTCCGTTCCATTTCAAGGGATAAATTTATTACGAGGTTAAGGTCACGACGGACCGTCCAAACAAAAAAATCAGCCCTTTATAACAAAACCCGGGTGGATAAAATGTCAATCAAGTTCTATTCGGGGGAACAGCCAAAGGAGATTCTAAGTCAAGGTAAAAAAGTCCTGCGTGGGGAAAAAAAACCCTACACCGTATATTTTGCAGCCATTTCTTGTTCCATTTCTCAGGTAAACAATTCATTCGCGAGGTTAAGGTCCTGACGACTCGGTCCAAACAACAAATCCCCTTTCTAGAAATGGGTGCATAATTCAACCGATGTTCTTTGGGCGGGGAACACCGAAGGAAAAAAGATTTATGGGACCAAACCCTTGGGGAACCCACCATACAAAGGCCAAAAATCGTCGTTTGCAGCAATGCATCGCTATTCTCATTCCACCACAATCACCCACCCCCCCGCGACTTCGTTTCCGGGAAAACCCACCTCCCACCGCGCTTTCTTTCCGGACTCTACCCTACCTCCCACCCGTTTACGTTGCCCGGGATTTACCCTACCTCCCCCCCCCCACTTAAGTTCCGGGGCGCTACCTACCTCCCACCGCGACTTTACGTTTCCGGACTCTATCCCACCTCTCCACCCTCCCCCATCCACTTGTCCTCGTCATCACGGGAGGTCTACACCGCCGCGCCGGCAAAGCCCCCGACGGAAGACCCTGGAGAAAACAGCACCACCAAAACAGTATCAACTCGTGGACCCATTCCTAGTTCCCGTCACAACCACCAGACCCCGAACACCCACACACTGCGCCCCACATCTCCCAGCATCCCTCCGCCGACATCTCGGGCCTCCCCTCGTCTTCCCCTCTCACCGACCACCCGACTCCCCCCTACCCAAATTTTCCCCCTTTAACCCCTGGGGGCTATCATTTCACCCCCTAGCCCCCCCCCCAACCCGCCTACGTTTTCTCCCCCCATCTCTTCCCTTACCCCCACCCACAAGACCCACGAGACCGGCCCTAATCACAAAGGCCAGTCGGAACGCTTCCAGTAAAACCGTACCCCCTCAAAACCACAAGACAGGGGAAACAACTTCAAAAGGAAATTAATAGCACAACATATGATGGGGGGGGCTAATATTATGATGGCTCTGTTGGGGGTGTACAGCCAAAGTTTAGAAAACGTCCCCTTTTGCCTATTTTGACATTGTTACCCCATCACCAAAAATTTGATATTGGAAAAAGCAACCATGCAAAACAAATTTCATTTTTTTTCTCAAACCTTTCTCCCTTTCCCTTTTTTTTCGCACTCATCCTACGTCCGAATTTTTTGGAGCAATAGACAAGTCAGACTACCCAGAGTTGCACAACAAGATGGAACTACAATTTTCTAACTTTAACGTTGTAACAAAATAGAGATAAGTTGGAGGAATGCTTCGAAGTTCTTGGGGAAAAGTGCACAAACAAACTTACATTAACGAGGCGATACCATAGAAACTTTTCAAGCCCCAAATTTTTCATGTTTGGGTTTAAATCTTTTCCCCCAAAATTTTATCCAGTGGATATATTTTACCAACAACTACAAACTGGAACAAGGGACAGTGTAATGTGGGAAAATGACATTTTGCATTTTTAAATAGATGCCAAAAAAAAAGGGGGCAATTTAATGAAATAGAGATCAAATAAAAGAAGAGTTCCCTGAACACCCAAAAGGAAAAAAAAAGTAAAGTTGAATGTAGCGCTAGATGGGGGGTGCTAAAGAAGGGTGATGTCATTACAACTAATGTAAAAGAAGATTCGTTTTACGGGCATTTTGGGGGCAACTTCTTTGTTATGTATTGAGTCATTTTCTACTTGCTTTCCGGAAGAAAAAATCACGCGAGTAATCCAACACTAACCTTTCTTTGAAAAAAAAAACTCCGGCTGAATTGAGACTTTTATACAGACGACAGGACTTTGACATTAAAAGAGCATACAACATTTAACTTTACGGAGAAAAAAAACATTTTTTCAGTTTTCAGTGAGGTGACAAGCTTATAAAAATTATCATAACAACCCCAATGACGTCTGCTGAAACAAACGTTGCTTTTTAACATTGAAAAGAATAAAGACTTTTCCCGAGGAATACAACAACAAATACAACTTAATCTATAGCGATGGGAGCCATCAACAAGGAACTTATCCACAAATGAAGGCTTTGACGACAGAGTTAAAGGGAAAAATTCATTAAATTAAAAGGAGGCGTAGGATTTTATAAAAATAAAATTCTTTGTTTTTGCGTCTAATCATTTTCTCGCAAGTGTAAATAATGTAAAAATTGGTACCTACATATTAATTTTTTGACTTGAGAGGGCATTGAACATACATACCTATATATGTATGCACTTTTCACAGCTGCAGAGTTTCTACAAAACATCCACATCTTTGGGTGAGTTTATTTTTTTTTCTTTGCATGTTGTTTGTGATATTCATTTTTGAGTTTTTCAAATGAAAATTTTTTGCAAAACAAAATTTCCAAATTTTGTCTTCTTTTTTAAAAAATTTTTT